>PVJH01017457.1:0-47804 GCA_004026705.1 Nesogale talazaci | reverse complement strand
CCCCCATCTATGAAAGTTTGTAAGCCAATCACTTCATGCCATTACCCACGCCCAATTTTGGGTATCCAATTTCTCAACTGCTGACTTATGTCAACCCTGTGCTCTGAGGAGACAACCATATTTTTTCAACAAGAAGAATCTTCATTTCAATTGGAAACTTGTGAAGTCCGCGTCCAAAATCAAAGTCAAATCAGGACAAACCACCCATAAAGTCAAGAACCATATGCACTGGTTTACAGACTCAAAAACCTCTTCATCTGGGCAGGCTGTGGTCAACTCAGTGTGGGCTGCCTCACTCTAGCTCCCCATAGTGCCCTTTGGCTGCCTTGCCTTTTAGACCATGGGATCTCACAAATACTCTACAAGCCTAGTTTTCTCATGGGATATCATGAACTTTAAACCAGTCAACCCACTCTCATCTTCTCTTCCTTTTCCTTTTAAACCAAGCCCACAGATGTGACTCTCATGTGCTTATTCAATTTCATGATTGTGATGTAGGGGTGAAGTCTAGCCTGTTAATCTGGAGATAGCCATTGAGTAGCCAGTGAGGCCAACATGTGGGCATGGTTTCTCCTAAGACTTCTGGGAAATCTCATGAAATTTCCTACATGGAGATGAGATGCTATCTCCCCAGTTGTTGGGAGTTAGTTACAGAGATGATGAATTAAGGACAGGAGCTGGAGGAGCCGAAGGAGAAGCCACACAGCCTTGCCCTGATGGAACCGGACCTCGGAAGCTGGAGAAGTCACATAGAAACCCCTGCCAGCGCTAAGTTGCCTCTACCACCACTGGATGCTATTGATGAACCCTGAGCCCTGGAAGTGAGGAGCCATGAGGGGACCCCTGCCAGCACCAGGACTCTGCACTCACTGGCCTGTGACTCCATGAGTCGGAAGGAGACATTATGGACTGGTGTCAGGCATGTGGGCTAATATCAGACTTATGCATTTGAACTGGACAGAGTTAGGATGCTTTCTTAGTGTCCTATTCCTCTTGTATATAAACCATACCTTATATCCATATGCATATCTGTGAATTTGTTTCTCTAGTTTACCCGGACTAACACAACAGGTGTCAGTAGTCAAACTCTTTATTGCTGCATTTCTCCCACTTCCACCCAACAAGTAGATCCAGGTGGGAACCAAGCAAGTATTTCAGACTGCTCTCAGGCTCTCTTTGACCTTTAGTCCTAGAGAGGAGTTTTTTTCATAATTCCAGATTTTTTTCCACACTTCTGACAAAAAAAAAATTGGTTCCTGAGTACTCTAAAGCAGTAGATGGTGCATTGCTTTTCAAAGCTTTCTCTGCAAAAAGATATGACCTAAATCCACCTAAAGATCAAATTTATAGCCATGGATAGGATTCCATTAGGGATAGTGTTTAGCTATTATGTTAACAAGACCCTATCACCATAGGGCATACCCTAATCATAATTATTTCTAAGTTATAAAGAGAGAAGCATCATCACAGAAGCAAAGAAGATAGACACCACCTGAGGGTAACAAGGAACCAAGAAATATCAAGGATCTACAGAGCTGAAAAAACTAGACTTCACCTAGAGCCAGGATTCTACATCAGACTTCTAATCTACAAAAATGAGAAATTTCAATTATTATTTTTTTAGTCACCTACTAGTGGTACAAATGTGACAGTCGAATTAGCAGCTAAGACAACCCCTCAGTCTAGATTTTAGTGAAATGGAGAGCAACTGCAGCTGTGGAGGTGGTTTGTTTTGAATGTTCCATGGAAACATTTGTTCTTCATAGCCTTTGGGTTGTGAAGGGAAAGTCTTCTCAAGCCTTTTTCAACTGGCTGGGATTCCTTAAAATAGTCTACATTTTGGGATGAAGATCCATTTTATTCCTGCTCTTCCCTTGTGCCTTCCAACACCCATGATTCTAAACTCAAACGAAATCTATTTCATTCCCGTTGATTCTGACAGACACTCGGTAGACTCCAACAGAATAGATCTTCTCCATGCAATCTTCAGACTGTCATTTCACTCTCTGTGATTGAATTCAGAATGCTAGCTTTATGTTTCCAGAGATTGTAGTTTAATCAACATATTCTGTTCTGTACAGCAGTGAACAATCAAACCCATTACAACAAACCAGTTATTCTCCAGTCAACTCAGGGTGCCCTTGTGTGTCAGAATCATCCTGAGCTCCATGTAGTTTTAATGTATGGGTTTGGGGGTGCAGTCAGCCCCGCCTTTCTTCTCAGGTATCTCTGGATATTTTCATACATTCAACCTTTCACTTAGTATCCCAGAGAGAGCATTAAGCATTTTCACGACTCAGGGATTCCATATACAATAACTAAATCAAATGAAACCCAAATTCTAGTGACCCTATGTAGGGTTTCTGAAATTATAAATATTTATAGGGTCAGACAGCCTTTTCTTTCTCCTAAGAAGCACCTCGTGGATTTGAACCAATGACCCTGAAGTTAGATGTCAAATGCTTACCCCAAAGTGGCAACAGAGCTTCTTTCATATTGCCCCCAGCATATTCAAATAGCTACTCTACTATTAAGTTGCTCATATCAGTAAAGAATCAGATTGTCTAAGGTTAAATCTGTATCAATATGACAAAGAGATTGAGCTTAATTTTATCCCAAGGAAAAGAAACAAAGAAAGAAAACTCAGAAGTTTTACTTAAAATTCTAGACTTTCAACTTTTACTATTGAATTTTAAAACATAGGAAATACATCTTGTGTCTGAAAGAATTAAAAGCTGAAGCCATTCCAAATTGTTTTGAGCCATGTTTTCACAATGTTAATTTATTTAAGCTGTTCAGGCCTCATCACAGATCACATCCATCATAATAATGGTAACATTTTTAGATCCGGGACACAATTTGTCATTTAAAAGAAATGCATGGAATGCTATATTTAAGACACCTTATTTAAATTACAACAAATCTCTAAAGCAAATATCCCTTGCCCTGGAGCTACATTTGTTAATTCTCCATTAAAATGCATCCTTCTCTCACTTACTGTTCTAATGAGCATACCCACCCACTTACCATGAAATCATTATTAAATATTGATCAGAACCTGAGCTTCATCCAAAGGTATAGTGTGTAGTTAATCATAGCTTCAAAGAGAAGCTTTTGTATTTTAAACACATCTTGGAACTTTCTGAGGCAAATCATGCAGACAAGGCAGTAGACTTTAAAGTATGCAGTTAGCAAAATGAGGTATATTTAAGCACAATTTGTCCTCTCACATTGAAAACAGCACTATTCTTAGAATTCAGAAAAATCAGTACATTATGAACATTTTTCTTCTTTAAATAAAACATAAATATAAAGACATTGAAGATACTCTTAATTATTTTTCTGTTTCCTCTTATCTTTCCTGTTCTTTCCCATGCAAGCGCTTCTTTATTTATAATATAATGAAAAGGTATCTCTTCAGTTCATCTGAATATAAAATTATTTATTGTCATCAAAAGAATAAAACAATTCTAAGATATACTAGCCCTGACTTCAAGTTGCTCTTGTCACTAAAGTAGAGAGAGGAGAGAAGGTAGCACATGATTGCTGACCAGAATCTTCTAGCATCTCAAGGGCTATGAAACAATAGCATTTTCTCCATTTGGCACATACTTCAAATTATGTAGACAAAACTCTGATACTAGCAGAAGAATAAGGAGAGATTAAAAACAAATATGTCTTAGGAAATACCAAAAATATTTATCTTCTTAATTTTTAAAGATCATTTTATTTGGGGCTTTAGCAGTTCTTAATATTTATCTTCTGAAAGGATTCCTAAGAGAGAGAGACAGAGAGGCTTGACTTCAAATCTCAGATCCCCTATTTACTAATGCCATCATATTAGGCAGTATACTTACTCCTCTTGTGCCTTCACATCCTCATCTGTCAAATAAAAGTAACAGTGACATTGACTTTATGTGTTCTTATGGAGGTTAAGTAAATGAGCGCATATCACAGATCTAAAAAGGGCCATATATTTTTAAATCCCTGTTAATCCCACCTCTCTTATGGCCATCAAATGGATTCTGAATCATAGCTACCCTATATATGTTTCCCAGATTGTGATAGGTTTTGTATCAACTTCGCTACACCAGTAAGAGGATATGGATGGAATCCATCTTTTCAATCAGGTCATATAGTCTGATGTTGTCTTCTGGGGCTGGGACCTATTTGATCGCTCTGGGGGACACTGTGGAGAACTGGCTCTTTCTCTCTTCCTGCTAGTGAGGATTATGTAGCTGGTTTCTTAGGATGATGACTACCATGCAGCCTGCTAACTCTGAGAGCTGTTAGCAATCTTTCAGGTTGAGTTTGATCTTGGCTCACATTATTCTGCTCCCATTGGTCTGTAGTCTTCCTGGATCATTGCTTTGGCAGCTGTATCTGTCCCTCCCCCTGGGAAGGGTTTATATATAGGTCACTGTGATGGGTCCCCCTTTATTTACCAGCCCCCCCCCACATTCCCCTTACCCTCCTTGTATCGCTACTCTTATTATTGGTCCTGAGGGGTTTATCTGTTTTGGATTTCCTTTGTTGCAAGCTCTTATCTGAACCAGGGTGTATGCTCTGGTCAAGCCAGATTTGTAAGACAGAATTGGGGTCGTGATAGTGGAGGTGAAGAAGCATTGAAGAGCTAGAAGAATGTTGTATGTTTCATTGGTGTTATACTGCACACCGAATGGCTTGACTCTTCCTTGTGATCCATGTGTAAAGGGATGTCCATTTGTCTGCACATAGGCTTTGGATCTCCACTCCACACTCCCCCTCAATTACATTTTGTTCTGTGTCTTTGATGCCTGATACCTGATCCCATAGACACCTTATGATCACACAGGCTGCTGTGCTTCTCCCATGTGGGCTTTGTTGATTCTCAACTAGATGGTAATTTGTTTATCTTTAAGACCACAGATGCTATATATTTTGATAACTAGGCACCATTGGCTTTCTTCACCACATTTTCTTATGCACCCATTTTGTCTTCAGCAATTATGTCAGGAAGATGAGCATCACAGAATGTTGGCTATTAGAACAAATTGTTCTTGCATTGAGGGAGTACTTGAATAGAAGTCCAGTGTTTGTCTGCCATCTTCATACTTAACATAAATATATGGACATAGATCTATTTCCCTATCATTTTTAATATACATATATTAACATGCTTGCTTTAGACCTCTATCGATGTTCTTTACTTCCTACTTCTTTCCTTTATTTCCTTTTACATTCCTCTTGTCCCACGATCATGTTTGGCCTTCATTCAGGTTTCAGTAATGTCTCTAGGGTACATTGCCCTTGACCAGCACTCTGATGCCCTCCTTCCCATGGATTTTGGATCACTTGGTGTCCCTTGTCCCTGGAGTGGTTGACACCCCTGCTCCTTTTCCCGCCTCCTCTCCTGTGTCACCCTGGAACCATAGGACCTGTTGTTTTCAACTCTAGAGAGACTATCTGCCTCTTTTATCTATATAGACATAGTGAGAAAATACTATTCACTGAAAAAAGACAGAGAAAAGCAAAGCAATAGAGAAAGCAAAACAACAACAAAACCAATGACAAAAATTTTAAAGCCCACAAATAGTTCCAGGTCTGTTTATTGACTTTTAGGAGTTTTTTCCAGTTGAGTCTGATGAGGAGCTATGTCCTGGACCCAAAGTCTTTTATTTTTATTTTTGTAGTCCCTGAAGACTTCATTACTCTGCTCTCCTTGCTGCTTTGGTACACACCCTTAGTGTTTCTCCCTGGTGTGGTGGGGTCAGATTGAGTACAATTCCGTCACTGTATCTCCAATGTTGTCCATTGTAGCTCTATGAGTCAGTGAAGGATGCTGTGAGTCATGGTGGACCCAGTTGTAGGGTTCTTGCTGGGCATTGCCTTTTGTGGGCAGGAATATAGTGCTTGGACCTTGGTGGGCCAGGGTGTGTTTTCTCTCTCTCTCTCTCTCTCTCTCTCTCTCTCTCTCTCTCTCTCTTTCTCTCTCTCTCTCTCCCCTTCCATCTTCATTTGACCCTGTGTGTGCTTTGTAAGTATTTATGTATACAAACAACCTCATTCTTCTACCACATAGGGTCTGGTGGTTTTGAACTGTTGGACCGTTGACTAGCAGTCTAATATTAAATTAAATTATTAGCAATTATTTTTGTCTTCTTTAGTCATAAGGTTGCATGTTATTCAATCCTGGATAATTCTGATACATTACAGTCCAGGGTAGAGGCTGTAGTATGACATGTCTAAATTCTCAAACAAAATGTAACATTACCTGGGGGCATAAAGTCTATGAGGTTAAGTCAAAGCTAGATAGACACTTTATTAGAAAGCATGACTATGAAGGGGCTAAATTTTTAATTCTCTCTAACCCGGAATACCAACATTTTGTTTGAAGGCAGTTACTCTCATTTAATAAGTTCACGGTGTACAAATTTCATATATTAATGTATATACTTCATTTCTCCTCTAAACTGAAGACTATTTAATGTTAAGGACACTGTAACATTTGTCAATATGTATCTTCTCGTTCCCAGCAACATAGACAGTGATTTATATATGGTAGGAGCCCAATATGCTGTGTTCAAAAATTGAACATATGCATCTGCACCCATGGACAGACTATATTCCATGGCGCTCATTCAGCCTGTTTGCTTGTCAATAAAGCTCTCATGTCAGGTGTCTCTGTGATGATAAGAAAGCTTATGATGACTGTCTTTTAATTTTTACATTTATGAGTTGCTACTAGTAGTTAGTAGATACATTTTCTACAGTGATTCTAGAGAATTAGACTTAGAATGGTAGACCCTCAGCATACTTACTGGTGGATCGTGGGATAGATAACTCTAAAAGATTTCTAAGGTCTGATTTTCATATGTAGAAGCCTGAATAAGTATTGAGAGACGACCAGTAAACAATATTGAGTGCTGAGTACAAATATCAGGGGAAAACATAGCTACAATACAAAACAGTGCAAAAAGGTAGAAATAAGCATTATTTTTTTGGTTTTTTTTTTGTCTGGAAAAACAGTTCTCTAACCTGGGTAACTCAAGCTAAAAAAGACATGACATCATTAGAACAGTCAAATCAAGATAGGACAAAGGTTGTGATAAGTGAGAAAAACATACTTTCTTAGAAACAAGAGACTATTGCGTCATGGCATTTGAAAATAAAAGTACATTATGAACAACCAGATGCTTAGAAAGATGGCAAGAGTGGAGTTACATCATTGTGATTCGCTGTCTATGATCCTGTTCTGGGACACCATGTATGCAAAGTAGCACTGTCTCATAGGATTTTCACGGCTGTGGACTTTCAAAGGCAAACAGCCTGTTTTCATTGTTAGCTATCAAATGCTCCCCAGAAGATCTGAGTATATTTCAGGCACCTTCAAAAAGTATGCAAAATTGCACTCGTGAAATGAGGTTCCATTTTAATACTAGCTTCAAGAATTCTAGTTACTCCAGTAAAGAATTCTTATAAAGTAAATTTGATGCATTAAAACGAAACAAACCCAGGACTGAGCCCCGGGGGTGTAGTGGTTGAGTGTGGGACAGCGGCCCACTGGCTTGGCGGTTCAAATCCAGCAGCAGCTCTCCAGGAGCAAGGCTGGGCCTCCCACTCCCACGAGAGGGAAGTGATGCCCCTCTAACCGCGCCCCCCTCCAAAAAAAAAGAAACCCAAACTCACTGCTATCAAATGAACTTTGACTCATAAAACCCCTTTAGGATGGGGGAGAATTGCTCTTTTGCAAGAGCTTACATCTTCATCTTTCTACCACCGAAGAGCTGGTAGGTTAGTACTGCTGACCTTGTGATTAGCAAGCGCTAGTGAAAAGCCTTTATGTCACTGATGCTCCTAAGTTTGCTGTACACACTTCTCTTATTATTCAAAATATGCCTAGAGTGCTACAGTATTCAGCCTGTGGCTGGAAATATGTTTTTAAAAAGATTTTAAGATGGCTAAGTATAATAGGATAATTCAGGGATCAAGAAAGTGAGTGAAAGCCATTGATTATATAATGACCACACCCACTAAAAACTTGGTCTAATTGATGTTTGGGATTCAGACCATGCAGCCATTCCTGCATTCCTACAACATACATTCCCTGAAACCCTTCCTGTGTATCTTTCAAGGAAAGATGGCGTTGTGGTTACGATTTGGACTGCTAAGCACAAAGTGAGCAGCTCAGAAACACCAGATGGTCCACGGGAGACAGAAGTTTAACAATCTCTGAGTCCCAGAGGAGCCGCGCTGAATGTCTTTGTTCTAGCATATCGATGGTTTGGAATCAACTTCACGGCAGTGACTGCTGAGTGCTGTGCCAGTCAAAGATGCCACCAGGTTGAAGAAGACCTATAAACTACATTAAGTTTATAATATTGCAAGAATAGTTGTAAGCAAGGTAGGGTTTAGAAATCAGCAGCTATGCTGTCCATTTGCTTATTTTACAGCCATTTCATAGCTCTCAGCAAGGGGTCCTGGTAGTGCAGTGGTTGTGTTTTGGGCTTCCAACCATAAGACCAGCAGTTTGAAACCACCAGTGGCTTCTGGGGAGAAAGCTGGGGCTTTCTACTCTCTTAAAGAGGTGCAGTCTTTGTAAACTCACATGAGCAGTTAGTTCTGTTCTGCCCTCCAATGTCACTAGGAGTCGGGATTGACTGGAGCCAGTGAGTGTTTTGAATAGCTCAAAGTAATTACTGATGTCAGTCTGGCTCTGTTGTATAACATTAGTGATGCTTTAAAATTCACCAGACTATGGTTAGATCATCAAGGTGTACTGAAACCTGATGAAAACTTTCTAAACCTTCACCAAAATTGTTTAGAGTCTCTCCAAGAGACTGTGAGAATAGTAGTAAAGTTGTAAATATTTTTCATAAGCTGTAACTAAACACAGACTGTAACAATGATTAATATTTTTAATATTCATAGTGTTTCAGGACTATTATATTAATAAGGCCATCATGCATCACTGTTGTGTTGTAAGAGAACTATTAGTCTCTGTGCCATGTACGTGTAATTACAGCCTAATGGTTTACATGATTATAAAAGCACTAAATATTTTACTAAACTCAGTACAGTATATAAAAATTAAATTGAATGGCTCCAGGCTTGAAACAATAGAATCAATGATGAAAAAAAGACTCTTTCATTCTGCATAAGGAAACAAGGTCCAAAAGGGAAATGTTTTGTTTTTAAATATAGAGGAATTTAAATAGGAATTTTAAGTGTGGGGTTTTTAAATAAAAGTATGAAGAGAATGTAGTCATATTTTGGTCTTCTCTTATAGAAGTCTTCTTTTGAATATAGAAATGGCACAGAATTTAAAGATAATTTAGGATCTCTTTTCTTTTATCATAATGACCCTATGGGACAAGACAGAACTGGCCCCTGTGAGTGTCTAGGATGAGAACTTTTTAAGGGAGTAGAAATTCCCTTCTTTCTTCCCTGGAGGACTGTGGCTTTAAATGACTGACATTGCACTTCTTAGCAGCCCCAGGGGTAATCACAACTCTTCAGGTCAATGTTGACGTAAGGGCCATGAGTTTGGATTTTGTTTTTAAGTTTTTCCTTTGATGGGGCTAGAACAACTCATTTGTGAGAGGTTACAGAAAAGCAAACCTACAGCCTTGGAGCTGGTTTCAGTTCATAGTGGCTTGGTGGGACAGAGGAGAACCACCCCGAGGTTTCCAGTAAATTGCAATGGAAGCAGACAGACAGATCTTTCCTCCACAATGTTTTTGTTCTTTAAAACCAACAGTGTTTGGCTGGGTTCTCTTGAGATGCAAAACAAGTGAGACATATAAAGATTTGTTTTGTGATCATGAAAGTGTTCCACAGAGTTGCAGCAGCAGATAAATCTATTGTGGTTCAAGACCACGCGTCGGATGTTCACCATGAGACTTACTGACTTGGGTAGCTAGCAGGGCTGCTGAACCAGGTAGGAGGAAAACTGTCAGGTGGTTGAGGCAGAATTGGAAGAACTAAAGGTCAGTCAGTAAGTCAGGTTTCTGACTTTTCCTTACTCAGGTACCAGCTGGCCCTGGCAAAACAGAATGTAGGAAGATGAACAGGATGGCAAATCTGACTCAGGATGACAGAATTGAATGAATTGAAGGTTGGCAGGGAATATACCAGATCACTGACAACTCCCAGAATCAGCAGGTCTGTGAATCAGATGCAGGATCTAGATCAGCAAGAACAAAGAGAAGCCTTCCCACAGAACTGACTTAAATAAGAATGAGCTGTCCCTTCAAGGAATCTTCCTTTCCATTGCAGTGGGGTGGCGACCTGAGAAAAAAGGCCACACTCCTCTCTAATCCTCTTACCACTGTTTGGCTGCTCACAGAAGATTCTATCTTGGAGGTATTTGCACTGTTGGGTCACCCAATGTGGGAGGCCTCAACTTGGCACCTTTGCACATCTCCTGAGACCCGACATAATCTCCACAGAGAGGAGTAGACTCATATTTGCAGCTGTCATGATTCAACTAACAAGTGTGCAACCAAAAAATGTACCAGGCATAGCTACATCTTATATTTTATAAGTGAATCAAACAAAGTTACTTGGTGGATATCTATAAAGATGAATTGATCGAACCAATTATAATCCTTGTTTCTGAAGCTGATCATGTGACAAGAGCTGGTATTTAAAACTACTTTCTTCAACCATCCATTCCATTTACCCTAAGTTTTCAACAAGTTCCTCAGCTACTGGTAGATCTTTCCCTGATAGGCTGACCCAAATCTTCATTCCTGAAATGTCTGACTTTACTACTCATGTCAGAATTGGATTGCTCTAATTTTCTTTTTCCTTTAATCACAGGACATGGTAGTCCTAAGAGACAGCCATGTTAGGTAGGTTTTTGTCAAGTAGAGTGGGCCAAGTATCTCATATTATCTAATACAGCATGGTCAACTCCAGGGTGGGATCTTCTGTGAAGCAGTCAAGCAATTGATCTGGACACAGTCTTGATACAAAGAGAGGCATTTCATTTGGAATCTAGTGCTTAGTATGGACTGAAAGTGTGTGGAAGTTAATTCACTGCCACTGTTGGATCCTGGTTCATCAACCTCCTATTTTATAATACCCTGCAGATCCCAGGACACCTGCAAACCTTCTATCTATTCAGTAGATTTTGATTCATTCAGCTAGGCATCTACCAGCAAGGAATTGGGCATGTGCCTTAAACTCTCTGAGGAACACTGGCTCCATGTACCATATTAAAGGGTATGGAAAGATGACTTCTGGCTAATACCTAAGAAGCCTTTGGGTGCTCAAAATGTCAGCCTCAACTCCTAAACCAAATAGGGGGTGATTTGAACCCACTCAGTATTCCCACCAAAGAAAGACCTGGTGATTTGCTTGTATAAAAATTACAGGCCATCCTCTATTCTAGCCTGAGAGAATACCACATTTTTAGGAAGCATATCCTGTATATACCTTTAAAGGGATCTAAAGGATGATGCAAAGTTCTGAGGGATATATATGTCACATATACTCCTTCCTGAAGCCACAGGGACAAGTGTGTCTCACAAAACCCTAACCCCAGAACCAGAGTGGCATTTGTGTCTCACATAATATCAAAATCTGTATTACCAGAAGCAATGATTCAACTTGTGTTTGATTAATGAAAAGACTTTTCTTAAAGAGAACATTTTAAAATATTTTAACTTAAGTGACACCCTCATTTGTTCACAAAAAGATTTGGCCGAGAGTAAGTAATGGGTGAAATTGTGAAATTACTTCTCTTTCACCCCGTAGTTCTCAAATAAAATGAGTTTCTTTATTGAAAGAAAAAAGAAAGAAAGAAAAGATTACAGGCAACAAAACCACATAGGAAAGTTCTATTCTGCAAGACATGCAGCAGTTGCCGTGAGTCCTAACTGACTCGACGGTAGTCTTTTTTTTTTTCTTTTTAGCTAAGATTTATTAGCTAAGGTAAATGGTGTTAGGATATGGAAATGTAATTTCTCATAGTTTATTAGGCTACTTGTTCAAATCAGGGCACTAGCTCTAAGGGAAGGTGTTTCCGCTGCAAGCTCTAGGGGAAGAGTAGGCTTGTCTTCTGGGTTCTGAGAGGAGAACTCTTAATCCTGGGCTTCAGTCCTGACTATTTCCAGACCTACTGGATGGCAACTCTGCCCTTCAGCCTTGGGCAGTCTTGTCCTCTCAGTCCTACAGGATGGCAATACAATAACCTGGGCCCTTGTAGGTTCTGTACTTCTGCTTCTTGGGCATGGCAGTCCCGTCCCTCCAGCTTTTGACAGCAGAAACAACTCTACATCCCTAGTCCTTATGATCTGTAGGCCTGTGCTATAGGACCATGGGAGTGGGAACACTGACTCTGAAACCCAGGGGGCTGTAGCTACTCTTGGACGGTCCTGAGGCCGTGGCCCATCGTTAGCTTCTGTTCCTAGGTCCTTAGCTTCTCAGCCTTGGGCTAGCCCCCTGGTCTGCAAACTGCAGCACATGAGCCATATGGGACTCTTTCAGTGTGAACGTGTGGTTCTGAAGTACCATTGAAAACATTTGAAGGTTATTATTTCAGATCATGGGAATTTCATTGGTTTGGTTTCACATATGTAAGATTCTCGAGTGATTTTAAAGCTGTTAGGAGGGACAGGATAGGCTCTTCAGTCTCAAGAGTTTGCTGACCCCTGGGCTAGCCTAATATCTGCCCTGATCTGGCAAGCCTTACATAAATATTTAGAGCTACCAACAAGGGCCCAGAGGCACCCCATCTGCCAGTAAGCCGTGGCCTGAAGGCACTCAAAGTTCTACGTTCGTGGGGGGTTGGCAAGACTAGCTCCATGGATAAATGCCTGGAGGCAAGAAACCTCTGCCAGGAAAGCTCTCTTATTCAGTGTATTAATATTAGTATATAGATACATATAAGTAATTGAATTGAAATAAAAAGTGTGAAAAAACTACAGAACACTTACACCAATATTTTGAAATCAAAATATCATGGTTTTTAAAAATAAAAGAGTACTAATGCCTTATTGACTTGTGTTCCTTTGGTGTTTTGAGTTTGGACAATAAAGTTAACAGATACTGGTTAAATGACTATAGACAAGTAAAATTCTAGATTAGAAAATAAACTAGCAGCTACTTATTTTTTAAAGGAGGTAACAAAGCATGAATCATTGGATATAATGTACTATCAGCCATTCCTTTTTGTATGGGATATATTTTTCATTCATTTTATATAGTGACTAGGCCAACTATAAATATAAGGATTTCTACTGAATTTCAAAAGGAGTCCAGTACAATGGATACTTTTACTTACATTATAAATGATTTTGAGATTTTTCATAAGAGTGATAGGTAGGTTTGCTGTGACAACATGGCCAATGAACACAGGTGGGATTCATTGAAGGGTGGAGAGATAAATGGCTCAGCAAGCTTCACCATTCTTGTCTCTTGCTTTTTGATGATTGGACCACTGTGCAGTTCCTTTATTTTGTTCTGTGCCTCGATTTGCAAGCTACACTACATGTAGGACACCTAACCTGTGGACGTGTCTCTGTAGTTTGAAGTTCCTTCAAGACATGCATTGCCATATTACTGGAATATACATCAGTTGAGCTGAGGACTTTCAGATCCTGCCATCTGGCTGACTGTTGGTGACCTGCTCTGCTGTTTGTTGCCTGTGGCCAGATAACCTGAATTGTTCTACAAATGATGACCCAGCAACCCTCAAGACTTGAAGGACTGCCAGTGTATTAGCTGTCTCATGGAAATGAGCTGCACTGTGTTGCATTGAGCCATTTGCACTGCTCTATAGATTGATTAAATTTTTATTTCTTTATAGAAATATGTGTATATATTCATTATATATATTCACTAGTGTCCTGGTTTTGTTTCCCTAGAGAACACTGTCTAACATAATAAGGTTTTTAACTTTCTTTTGAATAAGCCAAGGAGGTTCCTGCATACTTAAAGATATAAATTCTTTTTATTTTATTTTTATTTTTTAATTCTTTTTATTTTTAATATTAAGAAAAACATGTTTGAGTGGCTTGGTGTATAATTCCAGGTATATTTCCACATCATTCAGGACCATACATGGAAAAGTGACTGAGAAACTCAAGACCTATTTAGTTTTAGCTAAAGTATCACCTTAGTGATATTCATGTTATTAAAATGTTTGAGCATCACTCTCACATCCTTTCTCTCTCATTTACCATTATTTTAGTATGCTTTGTTTTTAAGGCTCCTCTTTTTAAATTTCAAAGTCCCTTGGCTGTGTGATAACTGTTTTCATTGTTTAAAGCATATCAGATTAATGACACAAGATAGTCAAAAGTAACTTTCAGAGTCTCGTTAGGTTTTTTTCTATGAATTCTCTGATTTGCTGCAAACCACTGAGAATACAAAACCACTGCTAAGAGCTTTTTGTTGCCATTCTCCCTTTACTGAGTTCCAGAATCTAATCCCCCCATTTCCAAGCCCATTTCCTCTTTGAAATGACATCTAACCACACCCCAATAACACTTTCCACTTGAGATACTATGATTCTCTCTATTCCAGACAGAAAGGCGTTGTTTTTAAGAGCATGCTGTTTGGGCTGAAACTCTTTGGATCCGGATTTAGGTTGACTTTCTAACTGTATTATTATAACAGTTATACAGTGTCAACTTTATGGCCATTTGTCTGAGCTAGGATTCTCAGTGACTTGACAGTGAGTACCTACTAAGTGCTTTGATCTGACCTTAGGCAATGTAATCACCACCAATGAGCTTGAGGCTTTCACATGGGGTAAGATTAGTGTAGAATTCAACATCCTTACTCAGGTCACGACTGATGTGATTAATTGGCAGGACAATTCCTTAAAGTGTGGTAGATGCTCTGAAAATTTTTTTTTGCTTATTGCTGAGTCTAGGTCTTGCAACTAACACAGTGGCATGCAGTTCTTTGGACTTGAGACAATGGCCTGCCATTCTGCCTACTGATTCTGGGAGCAGTGTGCACCTTCCTTCTGCCATTCTATCTTGGATTCATTCACTTCTGTAGTCACAAGTCAAAGCTACTGGACTTGGATTCATTCACCTATGTAGTATAGCCATCAGCCTGTGGGCTTCCTGTTGATCCTGGTTTTATAAGCACCTAAAGCAAAGGAATCAAGAAAAGCTTCCTATCTAACACACAGATTTGAAACTTGCTTGGATGATTTGGACTTGACTAATCCCACAACTTCAAGAGATCCTTTTTTCACAGGGATATATATATCCCTGATTTTGCTTCTCTAGAAAATTCAGTCTAAGAATGTCCAATCTCTCTTAGCTTCCTTTTATCATTTGAAAATAGCGATGATAATAGTATTTCCTTGTCATAATTGGGACAACTATATACATTTATGCATTTCTATTACTTAGGAGAGTATTTATATAACCTTACTGTTCAGCAATTACATTGATAGTGGTTGTTATTATTCCTAATTATTCCCTCTCGATATAATGAGAATTCAAGTGGGTTCTTTTATAACTACATATTTCTGACTCATTTTTATTCACCCTATCAACTTCTATAATCCCCCAAATAAGTGAGGTTCCACATATTTTCATCCCTGCATATTTCGAATAGCTAAAAGCAATTTTCTGTGGGGAGAAAATACTTGAAAATGTTTTTATTTTCACTTTGAATCTTGAGATTCTGGAAGGTTTGGGTTTGAGGAAAGGAGTATGTTTTCAGTACAAAGCAAAGCATCTTATATTTCTTTCTTCTAAGAGCTACCATTCTCAAGATTATCTCTTGAATGTTAAATGCTCCTTTACATCTTTTCTCTTCATCAGTATACTCATTCAGTGGCAATAATCCTTTAAGCTCAGGGGAAACAAAAGAGTATCTCAGAATCACAGTCTGCTAAATGCACAACTACTAGCAGAAGGGTTCGAAGTTTGAACCCAACCAAAGTCACTTCAGAAGAAAGATCTGGAAATCTATGCCTGAAAGGTCACAGTCTGGGAAAACATTAAGAATGCAGTTTCATCCTATACAACTAGTATCCCAATAAGTTTACATTAACTTGAATGAAACCAGTTCTTCACTTTGTCAGGAAAGCAAGGCTCTTTATTCCACTAAAAATGCCATCATCTTCTATTTATTTATCTAGCTTTTCTCACATGTCCAGTTATTCTCAATCGTAGCATCAAAGTAGAAATATGTTGAATAAGAATCATTGTTTTGGATAGTCTTTGTCTCTCTCCTCTCTGAAATTTAAATTTTATAGCTTCTCTGTGCTTCCCACATGAAAGAGTGTAATAATAAAGTTCAGCAGCTGTATATGAAAAAAATGACAGTGTTCAAAGTCAAAATTTTCCTTAGGGAGAATAAGAAAAGAAACATACTCTGGATGTTCATTCTTGTGTGATTTCCCTCCCCGCTATCCCTTTATTCTCCTCTTTGTTCCCTAAGGACCTGGGTCTTTTCTTCCTTTATCTCCATCACTTCTATTCATTGGTTGGAGCTCTCACACAAACATTTATTAGCTGAAGCATTATCTGGATTCCCACTGGGAAACTTATCCAGGTTGACTGGATGGATAAGTGGTCTTTCCACATTCACAATTACATACAGAGTTTTCTAAGAAGTCTGTATGTAAACATAAGTATATATTTTATAAATGTAGATAAAGTGCAAGTTTGGAAGCTTTATACTGTGGGGAGGCCAAAATCATGTCACCATCTTCCCAACATCATGTGTGTAACCTTGAGCATCCTCTGCAAAACAAAATTGAAAACGTTAAACTAATCCAACGCCATTGGGTTGATTCTGATCCAAAACAACTCTAGTCAGGGCTTCTGAGACTGTAGATCTTTACAGAAGCAAATAGACAGATTTCATCTGCTCCAGAAGAGCAACTGGCAAGTTTGCATTGCTGACCTTGCAGTTAGCCATCCCTCATTTACCTGACAAAGCCACTAACACTCCCCGAACAAAGTCAGTATCAGTGCTTGCCTCGCTGTAACCCTCTCAGACAGAGTACAACTTCTGAAACTGTAGCTCTTCAGGCAAAAGAAAGCCCAGTGTTTCTGCAGCGGACCTTGCCTTAGCAGCCCAGCACATAACCACAAGGAAGTCTGTATTTCTTATATATTCGAAGTAAAGTAATAATCATGCATGTCCTCTTCAGTCTTCTGCTCTTACTCTATATCGTCCCAGTATTTTTTGCAGTCATGACCGCAAAGCTAGATTGACATTTTTTTGTAAATTCACAGATGTGAATTTTTCTTCTTCTAGGAAATTTTAGAATTTTTTTTCTTTTTGCACAGGACTATACTTTTCTAACACAGTTGTTGAAGGGGTAAGGGATATCAAACGGGGACCTGGGCTGTTTTTATTCCCAAGCATTCAGGACAGAGCCAGCCTGGGGAATAGGGGAAATTAAGTCCTGGAAAGATTTGTGTCATGTAGGTGTTATTGCTTCCACCTCAGCACTCTTGCCGCTTCCAACTGTTATTACCTTCGTGGTTCTCTGGGAAATAGTGCACGCATACACGCACAGATGGCTGGAAATGTCTGCCCAAAGGTCATCTCCTCACGGAGGACACCTGTGGTCTTGTGTCTAAAACAAAGGTTCCTTGAACTCTTTATCCCCTTTCTCGTACTCCCTTTTCCCCTTCACCAGCCATATCAGTAGCGACATGCAAATGCATCATCATCATTAGTAGTAGTCATTCTTATCATTATTTAATCTATTGAATGATATCTTATCCTCTATGAACTACTGACACATTTGCTACCCTTTTCTGTAAGAGACATTGCATAAACTTAGTGGTAGCAGATACCCACTCCCAATGTCTCGATGGCTGAAGGACCACTCTTCCTGACAGTGAGAAAGGCCCAGCCTCTCAAAGCCATCTACCTCAAATACTTCTTTAGAACAGGAATATCACTTGCCTGGCACTTCAAAGGCCCACCCTGTGGCAGGCTCAGGCCCACCGGAGCAGTGCTGGGGGAATAGGAAGAAAGAGAATTAAAAGAGAAGACTTTCTTCTCTCAAAGTCCCCAACACCATTTCTGTAATACCTTTTCAGTTTATGAGATTTGACAAGGACATAAAGGCATGGCTTCAGGCTATTCTAATCTCAGAGTATAAGTATTCTCTTAAAATCACTACATCTAGGAAAGCCTTTATCTCCATGTCATTATTCGAGGAAGATTGTGAGGAAAGGGAGGACGATGTGGGGAAAAAAACCTTATTATGACAGTCACAAAAATCTCTTAGCTCTACATTTGAAAATACCACCTCCTTCCTTCATACCACTCATCACAAATGTGGTAAGAGGGTGAGTGATAGGATCCTTCCAAATGCCTTGAAAAGTGTGGTCCATGAAGAAAAGAAAAACTAGAGCATCACGCCAGCTGTAGTTTTAGAGTCATGAAATGCATATTGAAATATGAATGTATAATGAACCCACAAAGGTGCACAGATGAAAGAATAAAAGATGAAGGCAGGGATTTGATTTTGAAAACTACCAGAAATCATGAGTGAGAATAGTCTTCTGGAACTAGATCTCACTGAAAGAAAACTTTGACAATGTTATACTAGTTGACAAAAAAAATCATAGTCCTATGGGTATGTGTGTGTGCATATGTATGTAATCTATACTCTCTGTAAGTTTGCATTTGAAAAATACAAGGGAATAGATATATCTAGAAACCAAATGGGAACTTTACATTCATTGAATTCTGAACTGGCATAAGTCCTCCTACCACTCTCTCATTGTAATGTTATCTACAAAGGTACCAAAAGTCATCTTGTGCACTTATGGAGTGTGTGTGTGTGTATATATATGTTAGTTCGGGTAGACTAGAGAAACAAATTTCAGAGACGCACATATAGGTATAAGGAAAGAGTTTATATACAAAAGAAATGTGACCCAAAGAGAGCATCCCAATCCAGTCCAGTGCAAAGTCATAAGTCCAACAATACCCCATATGCCCGAAGTCAGTCTATAAAGTCTGCTTCCGACTCAGGAAGTCACAGGTCAGTGGGTGCAGAATTCTGGTGCTGGCAGGAGTCTCCCCATGGCTCCTCGCTTCCAGGGCTCAGGTCCATCAACAGCATGCCACTCCAGCTTCAGAGGTCTGTCTTCATCAGGGCAAAGTCATGTAGTCTCTCCACCAGCTACTCCAGCCTCCCAGCCGTCACCATTCTGTGTTGCCTGTGATTAATCATCTCTGAAACTAACTCCCAACAACTGGGGAAGATAACTTCTCATCTTCACGAGGGAAATATCGTGAGATTTCCCAGGAGTCTCAGATGAAAGCCATGCCCACACAGAGGCCTCATCGGCTACTCAATGGCTATCTCCAGATTAACAGGCCAGACTCCACCCCCACATTTCAATCATAAAATTAACATAAGTACATGACTGCTACAGTGTATATTCCACACACATATATATACACACACATATATATTTCAAATTCATATAAACTTTCAGAAAGTGTGAGAAAGGAAAACTTTTTAATAATCATTTTATTGGGAGCTCATACACCTCATCGCGATCCAGCCATACATGTATTGTATGTCAAGCACATTTGTACATTTATTGCCCTCATCATTCTCAAAATATTTGCTTTCTACTTAAGCCCTTGGTGTCAGCTCTCCATTTTGCCCTCCCTCCCCACTCCCCTTCCTTCATGAACCCTTAATAATTTAGAACTTAGTATTATTTTGTCATATCTTACACAGTCCGATGTCTCCCTTCAACCACTTCCCTGGAGGGAAGGTCGGGTAGAAACAGGGAACTGATTACAAGGTTCTACATATAACCACCTCCATGGAATACCCACGGAATACTCCATGGAAACCCAGGTGAAAGGAAAACTTTTACCACTATGAAAAAGAAGAAAAGGTCTTTATCTCCACACATACTTCCTGCATGGCTCTAGTGGCATGGTTGCTGATGGCTTTGGCAGGAGCATGATGAGGTAGCCTGCTTCTGAAATACCCACAGCCTCAGACTCTCCAGAATCTCTGTTGTTCAATCGCATCATTCAAGTCAGAATTGACTGGATGGCAGTGAGAATTCAGTGTAGGTACATTTTGTAGCAAAATGCAAATCATTGGAATGCAATTCAGAACAATGGACATGTGAGGAACAGGAAGGGATCCATGACTTCGAAGCAAAACCCCAGGAGCAGAGATGCAGTACATCCAGAATACAACAGGTACATGCAGAAGAGTAGGGCAGGGCCTTTGAAGATAATCGCACCAAAGGATAATGAATGCCAATGAGTACATGAAATGAAAACATCTATTTTTAAAGCTGTGTGATTATAGCTCCTGGAAGCACATGCGTGTCAGAGTAGAAGTGCACTCCTTAGAGTTTTCGATGCCTGATTTTTCAGAAACAGATCTCCAGTTCTTTCCCAAAGGCACCTGTGCATGAATTTGATCCTCTAACCTTTTAGCAACGGGGCATGTTAATTATTAGCTCCATTAAGAGATAGGTTAGTGGAAAAGCTGCAAGATTTAAGGGATACCTTAGAAACAGCACATTTGCCAACAAGGAGGTGGAGAGGCAGTTATAAATTGTTGGGAAACCAAACTGAATTTGTAAACTGCATTAAAGCTAAAGTTCTGACTATCTCATTTGCAGGCTTTGACTGCTAGAGAAAAGTCCATTTGCTGTGTCTCCCCCACCCCACCCCCCCTCTGTGGATTAAACCTCCACTGAATTCCTTCTGGGAAGTTGGCAGTCTAGTCCTCAGGCAAAGTGCATAAGAAAGTGTCCAAGAGAGGCAGTATCCCTTGGGGGCTTGTCTGGGTGTATCCTAGATGGAGAGCTCTGTACTGGGTGGTCAAAGAGTCATAAGTCTTGCCTTATGAGTCATACCGCCTGCTTAGTCAGAGGATCCCAGATCAATCTAGTAAACTCTTAGGTAAACCCTTGTAAACATAACGTGCATGTCCCCGGCAGGCTTCTGTTCCTGCTTCTACAGTCCCACCTGGAACTGTGGCATACTGACCTGAAGCTAATCATGCTTTTATGACAGTGTTGTTGTGGCGCACCCACATCCTTTGTAAGGTTCTGTGTCTCCGAAAACCTTCTATGCCATTATGACCTAATGGGAATGGCCTCACTTATCCAGAGGCTGCCTCTTTGTCTTCTTCAGTTTAAGATTTAAGCAGTGCTCTTTTAATATTGTATCCGGGAATCAGGGTCTCTTTGTACCATGAAATAGAAGCCAATTTCCAAAATATGAAACACATGAATGTGTGGCGCAAATTATAAAATTAATCAACAAAGAAAATGACCATTCATGTGACTTTGATCTTTTATACAACCCCTTTTAAGAAACAAGCCCCTCTAGGGGCCCTAGGCCAAGGGACAGTGACTTTAATCCTTGGTATCTAATCCTTTACTTGATTAAAACAAACCAAAATGACAAAAAACACCTTAAACTCACTGCGATAGAGTTAGTCTGACTTATAGCAACTCTAGGGGACAGGATAGTTCTAGACTCGTGAGTGCCGAGACTCTAATTGCTTCTGGGAATAGAAATAGCAGTCCTGCCCTTCTCCCACGGAGCTGGCTAGAGATTTTGGACAGCTCATCCTGCAGATTGCTGCCCAGCATGTGACCACTACACCACCACAGGTTCTTTCAAAATAATAGGGCGAATATTTCTTTATCAAAATATTGCAAATGCTTTTTCCAATTTTCCAATTTTATAATCACTGTCTAGACAAAGCATAGGAGACTACATTTCAGATACATGGAGCATAAAGTACAAGGCATAACCCCAGACTATAAAGAGCTAGCAGGGTCTGGAGGTGCGTAGGCAGGGGACCGAAAGAAGGGTGCTGTGTAAGTGGAGCCATACAGGTAGGCCGATGGGGAGCATTCCCAGGGGCTAGCTGAAAACTTAGACATTTAAGTTGACGCAGATATGCCTTGGAACAAAAAAAAAAACAAAACAAGGAACCAAAGCAACTTCCAAAATAGAGTCATTGACCACCTTGTGCAGTATAATTCAACCATCACATAATGCCAGGTGGCAAAAGTACGGGCAACTATTCTTTGGCTTGAATGAACACTAAATTCCTCATTTTTTTCATAATAGAAAGCAAGGCTGACTATCTAATGCATGTGGAACAAGCAGGCATTTAAAAACATTTTACATTCCTAAAGAAAAGTTTAACAGGACAAGGTCCTTGCTGCCATCAACTCAGTGGTGACTTGTGGTGGCTAGACAGGACAGGGTAGAACGGCCCTGTGAGTCTCTCAGACTCTAGGCATACAGCCTCATGAGAGTAGAACACTTCATCTTCAGAAGTGCTGGTGGTTGTGAACAGCTAACCTGGTAGTTATTAACCCGACTTGAACCACTATGCCTCTGGGCAGTGCTCCTTAATCAATTAAAAGAACTACTAAAGTTAATTGGCATGTGAAGAGGATATGCCAAGAAGGAGGTTTGTCCTAAATGGATGAGTTTTCTGGAACATTGGACTTTCAGTTATAAAGCCAGGGGAGTTCCTGAGAAACCTGAATAAGTTCATCTCCCTAGAGCAGTGGATCTCAACCTTCCTCATGCCGCAACCCTTTCCTACAGTTGCTCATCTTGTGGTGACTCCCCAACCAGAAAATTGTTTTCGTTGCTACTTCATAATCTTGCTACTGTTATGAATTGGGTGACCCTTGTGAAAGGGGCCGCAGTCCACAGGTTAAGAATGGCTGCCCTACAGGCATGTTAGTTCAGTTTCACAGACAGACTAGGTGGGGGTGGCAGGGGATGGATTATGAAGCCAGACACAGAGAGTGTTGTAAACCAAGGAGTTGATTCCAGGTCATGGTGACCCTATATGTGATAGGTAAGCTTGTTGTGCCAACATGACCAAAGACGACAGGTAGGTCTGTTGTGACAACATGGCCAAGGAACACACGAGATCAACTGAAGGGCAAAGATAGAAAAGGCTTGGCAAGCTCCACCCTTGCTCTCTTGCTTTTGGATCTTTGGACCAGCAGGCTGCCTCGTTCATTCTGTGCCTCGACCTCCAAGCAACACTACCTGTGGAACACCTAACTGTGGATTGTGTAGCTGTGAGCTGCAGTTCCTGTAAGCCCTGCTTCTCCCCGCTCCTAGAATATACATCTGTTGAGCTGGGGACTGTTAGACTCTGTCATCTGCCTGACTGTTGGTGACCTGCTCTGCTCTTAGCTGCTTGTGGCCGGATAGCCTGGATTGCTCTACAGAGGACGCCTTGGCGGCCCTCAAGGCTCGGAGGACTGCCAGTCTACTAGCTGTCTCATGCAAGTGAGTGGCACTGAGCCATTTGTACTGCTTTATAGCTTAGTTAACTATTTGGTTCTTAGCTTATATATCCTATCCATATAAAAATATAAAGAGAATTACTAGTGTCCTGGTTCTGTTTCTCTAGAGAACCCTATCCAACACACTATATGACAGAGTACAGCTGCCCCCTCAGAGGTTTTCCTAGGTTTAAAATGACAGGAGCAGATTACCACATCTTTTCCCAGTAGAAACAACCCCTGGAGGATTCGAAAGGTTGACTTTTTGATGAGTGACCCGGCACTTCACCAGTGTGTTACTGGGCCTCTTTGACATAAAGGTAGCAGCTAATCCCTGAGGTGGACCGTGAAGTGGAAGTTGCAGTTATGACTCCTCAGGCTGCTAGCTGCAAGGTCAGCAGTGAGAAACCAGCGGCACCTCTGTGAGAGAAAGATGGGGCTTTCTAGTGCCCTGGAGTCAGCATCTCTGAAACTCACAGGGACATTTTCACCCTACCCTATGCACTCACCAGGCATCAGCATGACTGCATGGCCGTGAGGGGTGATTTCTTCATTGCATTTTTTTTAATGATACCGGTAGCAAGGACTAACGAGTTGCTCTTGAAGCTCTAGAAAACTGAAATTAGAGATCTACTTGCATTAGCTCCTAGTCCTTGAGAGAATGACTAACCCTTCAGAATAATATGCAACCAATTCGATTCTTGTGGATAAGGTGAAACCAATGCATCTAAAACAATTAGTCCAGTTCCTGACAAAATGAGGCAGCAGGAGCTGTGTTATGCTTATAGTTGCTATTATCATTCCTAATGCATGCCATTCATTGCAAATGCAAAAGTGTACAACATTGAGAGTGTACTAAGTTCTTCGGATGGGATTCTAGACCCTTTATATTTATGGAAAGGATGTTAAGGCTTTGAACAATATTCTTATACAGTAAAACACACTTAACGGGCTTACCTCTGGTATTTGAGTAGAGAAAGAAGGTGGAATGGTAGGCAGCATTTTCAGTGACAGGGTTGCTTGGCACTCCATTTAGTTCATATAAAGTCAGCACTACCAGAAAGACGGAGAGAGGTTCAGATTTAAAATAATGCAAGTCATTCTGCCAGTCATAACTTCCAAAAAGGCTTTGCTCCTGGCAGCAGATGCAATAACACCAATATTGAAATAACCAGTATTGCTTCATGGGAACTTGTGTGAAAGCACACATGCACGCTTTTAAGGTTTCCCCCGTAAATGTAACTTGCTCAGATAAATACATGGCATGATTTGTTAGCAACATCGGGGGATAGAGTGTTCTGCAAAATTAATTGAGGGCTGTAGATAAACATTGGGAAGAGTTACTATTTTGGATGTTCATGTTGTGGCCTTTTAAAGATTTCCAGGAATAATTCTCTTTAAAATAATTTTTGGCTTTCTTTTTATGATCATTCTATAAGTTAAACTCATGTAAAATGTAATACTAAATTAAAATAATTTTATCATGTAAATATTTTAGTATGTATAAATATGAATTTAATATGAATATTAAACAATAAAATGATGCTTATAATAACCATAAACTATTATGAAAACTGTTTATAATAAATGCTACATGTGAAAATAGAAAGAAATTTTATGCACATATAGCTACAAGTAAATCTAACTATATCTAACTATAGTGAGGAGCACATATTATATATATACATACTGAAATTATATATACATAAAACAATGTTAACACTGGCCAGAGTTGTAAAATGACAGGAATGTGGATTATTTTATTTTATATGAAGTTCTTAAATTTTAGAAACCTATGAAAAGCCAGAAGTTAAACATTAATAAAAGATCCCAGGCAGATTCTCTAGTTAAAATTATTTTTTGAAAATTGTTCAGTGCAAAAATTTTATAAGCACCTCACACTTAACTAATGGTCTTCTTTTCAGGAATGCCAGTGAACTGTTTATTCATTGCCTCATCTAATATCTGTGGAGAAGCAAAAAATTAAAAAGAGCAAGTTATTTGAAATTATTTTTATTTGACTTTGTGAACTTCCACCACTATTTGAGGTTCTCAGGCCCTTACTAGATACGTGCTATGTTTACTGAATGCTTTTTCACCTCACTGTTTTCATATGTCTAAACTCAATCTGATTTTAGAAGCTGTGACTATCCAAGATCCCATAACCACATCTAAGTATCACTTTCATTTCCTCAGCTACTGAGTTACCTCTCGACTAAGAACTAAGGAACAAGTCTCTGAGAAATCCAGACAGATGGGTCTTCCATGCATAAGCTATCACAGGAGTGCTCACACAGCCTGTCTGGATAAGTGTCTGTCATGACAATGTTTCCAAAGTTCTGCTGCGCCACCTCAAACTACTCTCCACATGGTAGGCAGAATGGCATTGTAGATGATCACAAATGTGGACTTAGAATTTATCTGCCTAAAATCTTTCATTTACATTAGGTGTTCCAGAATAAAATATATTAAAATCCTCCTAATGTGATTTTGTCTGGAAGTAGGATTTTTAATTTTTTTTTATCTTCAAGTTCACTGGAAGTAGATTTTGAAGATATTATCGGTTACATAACATCATATCTTAATTGAATGAGTTCCAATTCAGCTTGAGGTATGTCCCAATAACAACCCTGTCCCCTTCAAAATAGTCTCCATTTCACTTTAATACATTTGTTAAATCTGCAATTGCCTTCTGGGGAACATGTTTTCAAACTCATCTGTTTGTATGGCTCACAGCCCCTCCATTTTTTTCTTTACCTTTTCTACATTGTCAAATTGCTGTCCTTTCAAGTCCCTCTTCATTCATGGCAATAAAAAGAAGTCACAGGGAGCCAGGTCAAGTGCATGGGGCTGTGTGAGTGAGCAGGTGCACTGCCATGGTGACAAAACCAGTTCCCTGTCTACCACAAATAAGGCCATTTGGGTCACACGTAATTAGGCAATTTTTTCAGTGCTTCTAAATAGAAAGCTTGATTAACAGTATGACCTGGTTTAATGAACTCCAAATGCACTGTAAGTCAACATTTCTGTCTGGGAAGTTGACAGCTGTCCAGAACAAAGTTTGTCATCAATCAACATTTCACCTATATTGAAATGAGAAAACTGCTCATACAGTTGAGTTTTTCCCAAAGTACTGTCCTTGTAAGCTGTGTTCAACATCACAAGAATTTCAGTAGCATTTGTCCTGAGCAGGAAAATTACACAGCCACCTGGCATTCCCTTAAATTAGCAATCACAGGAAACAAGGTTAGAGTGAAACCACTTTTTTTTTTAATTCACTATGATGAGAGAGAACTTTCACAGGAGACACTACTAGAGGCAATGACTCAGAGCAAGTTGATTGAAGGGCACCTATGGAGAAAAAATACATGCTACGCAAGCTCTGCCCAATGCAATTCTGGTTCTTTTGGATACTCCCTCTATGTTCTTCCTGAATTGATCTCTCCATCCATAATGAGACTATTCTCAAACACCTTGATCATTCTTGGAGATAGCTTTTACTGCCTCAACATAAAGCTGCATAAAAACCTACACGTGTTCTACAAAAAAAACCCGAACGCTTATAACTCCTCAAAGCATTATTTTCAGCTCCTTCATAGACTTCCTCCCACCTGATGAGAATTTAGTACTATTTATTGAGTGTTTGATGTTTGTCTCCTTTGATTCCTTTTAATTCACGGAGGAGAGATCGTGTCTAATTTGTTTTGCCTCCCCAGTACTAGATGCACAGCAACAAAAGAAAAAAGCCAAGCCAAGATCATCAAGTTGATTCCAGCTCAGAGATTCTAAGTCTGTAAGTCTCTACAGAAGCAGATGGCCTCATGTTCCTTCCCAGGAGTGATCAGTGAGTTGAAACCTTTGATATTACCTGACATTGCCACCAGGGATCCAGATACCTCGCATGTGTTCACAAAGTTACTTGTTCAACAAGGAAGAATCACTTAAAATAAGCAAAGGGATGGTCATCATGAACCTCCTGACCTGGTGCTGGCATGGCCAGAGCTCTCAAAAGACTGTCTTGCTCTTACAGAGCTGGCACGTTTTACACGCCTCTGGTTTGCAACAGGATAATTTCTTCTTGTAAATATTGAATCCAAAAGACAAGAGCATGTCCCCAAGAACAGGGAAATCAGCAGCCTCCTCTCTGCTCTAATGGATGCTATCAATTTTGAAAAACAAATGTTTCTTTAGGACCATTCATACATTGATTCTTTCCATTTAACAGATATGCTGCGAGTTAGAGCTTCTTGTGCTCAATTGTGTTTGAAATTCAGAGGCCATTCCTAACTCCTTGTTAAATGAGAGGAGAGAAACTAAGCAAATGTGCTACCTAGCATTCCAATTCTGAGAGAGGGCCACAGAATAAGGTCGCCTCCGCCACTGGGAAAGAAAGAAAAAAACTGCTTCCAAGAAGAAGTGGGGTTAAGAAAGAAGACTGGACAGACAACTAAACAAATGCCAGGTGGACACAAGGTGAAAGTAATCCAAATTGAGCAAGATGTTTGTAGAAGAGTCAGAAAGAGGGATTCATGTAAGAATCAGAAGTTTCTCATTGGTCCCTACAATGCAGACAAAACTAGGCAGCATACGTAAGGCCTCATGCTGAAGCTAAGGAGAAGATATGAAGGTTTAAAGACTGAGAGTAGTGGGTAGAGAATCAGAGTTACATGGAAAAAAGAACATCTCAGAAGACTGAAGGGGCAAGGGAGTAAGGTTTAAAAATAGAGACGGCAAAATCCTAAAAGGTTCTTATGAAAGACTTTTGCATATTCAGAAATGGGAACTGAAAAACTGATCATTTAAGTGTGCTAAGATGAGGATATATTTTCCTAATATATGAGAAAATGTTTACATACATCATTTCCCTTGAAGTAAATTAGGAAATGAGGATAATGGCTCTGCAAAACCTAAAGACTGCTGTTGACTCATTATCCAATTAATTGCCATGAATAAATTGGGTAGAACAAGGTAAATAGTCACTCACTGTAAACAAGTACACAGAGAACTGAAAAAATGTTTGGTTTTTGTCAAAATAACAAAATCTGGATCTTGAGTTCACTGAAGGGAAAGAGGTTGAGCACATCCATTGGGGCCCTAACCTGTAGCAGCATAGCACTTGGGGTTATTTAGATATGACTTTGGGTTGGGGTGGACCAGGATGGGCCATAGAACCCTCTGTCAGCACCGGGGACAGACTGGCCTGACAGTTCCACAGCAGACCCCACTGCCTTTTCAATTCCCCCTGTGTGCTCTGTGTAGTGACTGACTTAGCATCTTCTACGCAATGAAAGCAGGTGGCACTATTCACACTAAAGAATTTTTTTGTTTTTTCAGAACAGAAGGGAGATGTAGTCATTATAAAAAATGGACACAATTAGAAACTTGTTGTTTTTCATTGTTGTAAAGCAGTGCTTCTCAACCTTCCTAATGCCATGATCCTTTAATACAGTTCCTCATGTTGTGGTGGCCCAACATAAAATTATTTTCATTGCTACTTCATAACTGTAATATTGCTACTGTTATGAATCACAATGTAAATATCTTATATGCAGGATTTTTCATTGCTACAAGTTGAACATAATTAAAGCATAGAGATCAGTCACAAAATGATATGTAATTATATATTGTGAAATATTTATTTTTAATTAAAAGTAAATGAAATTTTGTCCTCAAGCATGGGGTAGCATGGGTAAACGTTGTCATGCCGGGTACTGTCAGTGGGCATATCGGCATGTGAGCTGACCAGCCCGGAGACAGATAGAGGAGTGGTGTCTTGGTTCCTAAGACCATCAGAAATATGTTTTCTGATGGTCTCAGGTGACCCTTGTGAAGGGGTCATTAAACCCCTAAAGAGGTCACGACCAATAGGTAAAATGTGTTTCTCAGTCAAGGAACACTTCCATTTATCCAAAAAAAAAAAAAAAAAGTGCTGGCACATGTGGAAATGACTTAAGAGATGATTACAATAAATTTCAGAAGTTTGAACAAATCTTCAATTCTAATTTGGCAGAACTGTATGAAATATTATGAAAAATTTATACCTGATCAGCTTTATCTCAAGATAAGGTCAGCAACCTGCAGTGTCCGGCATTCTATTTGAATATATTTGAATGCTGGTTCTTACCTCAAGAGATGGCTGTGGTATGCTTTTTGCAACTTATTTGACACCCAATTCCAGTTCACATTGTGTTATGAGACAATGATGTCATTTTTGCTGGGGGTCATCAAGTTAATTCAGACTTACACCAATACCGTGTTGTAGAATAGAACTTCCCCAGAGGGTATTCTAGGTTGTAATATTTGTGGAGTTAATCTCCAAGTCTTGCTCCTGTGGAGTCACTGGCTGAGTTTTCTTTTTTGGGGGGTGGGGGGGCATCACTGCTCTCTGGTGGGAGTAGGAGGCCCAGCCTTGCTCCTGGAGAGCTGCTGCTGGATTTGAACCACTAACCCAGTGGGCCGCAGTCCTGCACACAACCACTATGCCACCGTGGCTCAGCCTGAGTTTTTATCTATAGGATTTCAATGAAATATTGCCATTTTGCTTGTATGTACATTAGTTGAAAGACCTTAGAACTTTCTAGTTGCCAAAATCATAGCTTTCATTCTTCATATTTTTCAGGAAGCATCCTTTAACAGCAACAAGGAAAAAAAAAAACCAAACTCATTGTCTTCAGGTTGACTCTGACTTACAGTGAACCTATAGAAAAGAATATAAATGCCATATAGGTTTTACAATGCTGAAAATCTTTACAGAAAGAGACTGCCATATCCCACAGAGCAATTGGGTAGTCACTAGTGCCAATCTTTCATTTAATAGCCAGGCACATAACTTCCAGGGCTTCTAACTTTATCCTGTGGTGAAGTACTGTCAAGTTGGTTCTGATGCATAACAATACACTATACCACAGAAGGAAACTCTGCTGGTCCTGCCAAATGACTGCAATTGTTATGTCAGAGCCCATTGTTTCATCCCTGTTCTAACCCAGCTCCTTGATAGTTTTTCTCTTTTTCCCTGACCCGTAACTTTACTGTGCATGATGTCCTCTTATCTTTTCTCATCGTATGCCCAAAGAATATGAAACAGAGTCTGAGTATCCTAGCTTCTAAGATTCATTCTGGATATTTTACTCCTCAAATTAATATCTTTATTTTCCATTGTACTTTCAATATTCTTTGCCAGCAACAAGATTCAAATACATTTATTCTTCTTCAATATTCCTTACTCAGTGTACAATTTCTACATAAAACTTGAGACAATTGAAAGTGCCATGACTTGGATCAATTGCACCGTATTCCTCAAAGACACAGCTTCATACTTCAACATCTTATGTAGGCCTGTACACTAGATTTGTCCACAAAGGACAAATCAAATGTTCTTTGATTTCTTTACTGCTACTTTCATGAGGAAGAAATAAAATAGCAAAATGGAAGAGACTCTAACAAGTTCTCTTGAGCATAAAGAAGCTAAAAAAGAAAGAATGATGAAAAACTGCTGAACACAAATTTTCCAAGGACAGCCATTAGATGACAAAATAAAATTTTACAATGAATTGAGCAAAGACTTAAAGCTAGAAAGTCAAACAGGTAGAACATGCTCAGGTTCTCTTCAAATGAAAGAACTGAATGAAAAATTCAGACCTTGAGTTCATTGTTAAAATACTATATGGAGAAAAATTGAAAGATGATGGAAGCATCAAAAAACTATGCAAGGAGTAACTGTGTCAAAAAGGACTGGTCAACTTTCAACCATTTCTAGAGGTGGCATGTGATCAAGAACTGATAGTATTAAAGGAAAAAGTCCAAGTAGCACTAAAGACATCAATCAAAAACAGGGCTCCAGGAATTGACATGATACCCATCAAAATATTTTAACAGATTCATGAAACACTGAAAATACTCACTCATCAATGCAAAGAAACTTGGAAGGGAAATACCTGGCTAATTGACTGGATGAGATTCTTATTTGTTCTAATTCCAAATAAAGGTGACCTCATGGAACATGGAAATTATCAAACAATATTATTAATATCACATGAAGTAAAATTTGCTGAAAATCTTCAACTGCAATTGCAGTGGTACATTGACAGGGAACTGTGAGAAATTGATTCTGCATTCAGAAGAACACATGGAACTAGAGATAGCCAATGTCAGCTAGATCTTGGCTTTGAACAGAAAATGCAAAAAGAGATGTTTATTTGTGTTCTATTTACTATGTAGAGACATTTGACATGTGGATAATAACAAACTATAAGATGTCTGTTATCTTTGAGAAGAACTGAAATTCTAGCACACTTAATTAAGCTTACATTGAACCTGTGCATGGATCAAGAGGCAGTTGTAGAAAGAGAAAAATGAAATACTTCACATTTTAAAGTCAGGTTTATATCTTCTCATTATACTTCTTCACTCTGTATGCTGAGTAAATAATCATAGCAACTCAACTATATGAAAAAGCATAAGGCTTCAGAATTGGAGGAATATTAATTTAAGATCTTTATTTTGCAAATGGTATATAACCTTGCTTGCTGAAAGCAAGGAGGACTTGAAACACTTGCAGATGAAGATCAATGATTGCCATCTTCAATGAGGATTACCATTTAATGTAAAGAAAAACAAGGGGCCCCACAGTTGGACCCATAGGAAACATAGAGATAAATGGGAAAATATGAAGTTGTCAAGAAATTCATTTTGTTTGTATCTACAATTAGTGCTCATAGAAGCAACAATTAAGATCAAACAATACACACATTGGATAAATCCACTACATAAGATCTCTTTACATTATTAAAGAGCAAGGATGTCACTTTAAAGACTCAAGTGCACCCTGATTCAAGGCATGCTATTTTTAATAACCTCATATGCACCTGAAAGTTGGACATTGAATTAGGAAGGCTGAAGAAGAACGGATGCATTTGGATTATGGTGCTGTCAAAAACTGATGAAAGTATTACTGACTGGCAAAAATGGAATAACCCTGTCTTCAAAGAAGTACAACAAGAATGCTCCTTAGAATCGAGAATGTTAAAACTAGGTCTCATTAATTGTTCAAGTTATCAGGAAAGACTTGTTGCTGGAGAAGGCTGTCATGCTTGATAAAGTGTAAGAGTGCTGGAAAAGAGGAAGACTGTTAAAAGAAACATGAAATTATTTAAGAATTCAATCTTTTTTCTTTTTTCATGATGTCTACTGGTCTTCTTGTGAGGATTTTTATTTTTTTTACAGTGTTGCAATCCATACTGAGGGCTGTAATTCTTGATCTTCATCTGCAAATTCTTCAAGTCCTTCTTGCTTTAGGCAAGCGAGATCATGTCATCCCCATTTCACAGGTTGTTAATGTCTTTCTCTAATCTTGATAACACACTCTTCATATAGCTCAGTTTCTCTGATTATTTGTTCAGCATATAGATTGAAGTATTAAGGTGAGAAGACACAAGCCTGGAAACATCTTTCCTGGACACATGTAGTATTCTCTCTATCTTTTTGAACAACAACCTCTTGGCCCATGTTACAGGTTCCAAATTAGCACAATGAGCTCTTCAGGAGTTCTCATTTTTCTCAAAATTATCCATAGTTTGTTATAGTCCACAGACTCAATTGTCTTTGCAGAGTTAATAAAACACTGATATTCTCTACTTTGAGTTGTATTCAGCTGATGTCAACAATGATATCCTTTGTTCCACATCCTTCACTGAATTCAACTTGAATTTTATGGTAGCTCCTTGTCAATATACTGCTGCTGTTGTTAATGAGTGATCTTCAATACAAGCAAAATTTTACTTGCATGTGACACGACATTTATCAATATCTATCTGTCTACGTGTGGATCACTTTTTTAGTTTGGATTTAAATATAGATCTCTTCTAGTTGATTGGGCAGGTGTCTGTCCTCCACATCTTTCAGCACATACAGGCACATGCTTCCAATGCTTCATCAGCTTGCTGAAACATTTCACTTGATCATGTTTCAAATGGTATTCCTTGAGTCTGTTTGTTTGCTAATACCTTCAGCATAGTTTGAAATTTTTCCTTTAATACCATAGATTCTTCATCATATACTCCCTCTTGAAATGATTGAATGTCAAGATATTGGGTACAGTGACTGGGTATTCCATCTTTTTGTGATGCTTCTTGCACAATTTAATTTTTTGCCTATAAAATTTTTCAGTTTCACAACTTGAGGTTTGAAATTTTTCTCTTCAGTTATTTCAGCATATTTCCTTAGTATGTTTGTGTTAGACAGGGTTCTCTAGAGAAACAAAACCAGGACACGTATGATTATATATACTTGAATAGATATGTACAGCACATAGGAATATGATAGCTAATTAGTACACAGAGCAGTACAGAGGGCTCAATTCTACTCACTTCCATGAAACAGTTAATATCCTGGAAGTTGAATTCATGAGGGCCACTGGGCCCAAGGTCAATGAAGTAGACAGCTAAATTTCCGCTAGAGCAATGCAAGAAATTTGCCCACAGGCAGCAAGCAGCAGGGCGACTCACAAATAGTCAGCAAGATGACAGTATTTGACAGTACTAAGTTCAATTGATATATATAGCAGCAATGAGATGAAGCAGGTCCCCAAGGAACCTCAAGCTCTGGTGATGTGATCCATAGGTTGGCACTCCCACAAGTAGTGTCGTTCACAAGTTGAGGCAGAGAACTAGCTAAGGCAGCTGCATGCCAGTCCAATCAACAGAGAGCGAGAGAGAGAGAGAGAGAGAGAGAGAGAGAGAGAGAGAGAGAGAGCTCAAGAAACAGGACTTGCTGAGCCAAATATCTCTGCCTTCCAACCAAACTGTGACCTTATTAATTCCACATGTTCCTCTTGGTCAGGTTGGCACAATAAACCTACATTGTTGGTTGTCTTACTCCAGGTCTTTGCATGATTCGTTATATGTATATTACTTTGTCTTCCACAGCTGGCTTTTGAAATTTTCTGTTTAGCTATTTGACTTCATTATTTCTTCCAGTAGAGATATTCTACAATCAAGACCACATTTCAGAGTTTCACATTTTTCTCACATTATCTCTCACTCCTGACTTTTTAATCACTTTGATTTTTTTTTCATATCTGATATTCTTACTATCAGCTAACAGCTCATCAGATCTTCTGTTTTTAGTATGTAGTAAGGCAAATCTTCCTGAAATTTAGGTGAGATGTACTCAATGTCTGATTTTGGGTCGTATGGACTTGTTTTAATGTTTTTCAACTTCAATATTAACTTTCATATGGACAAGTTATGGTCTCTTCTACGGTCAAACCTTGACCTTTTGTTTTTATTTATGTATTTCGGCTGTGATGTTGAGCCTCTTCATCATTTCTTCCTACAGACATAGTCAGTTTGCTTCTTATGTATTACACTAGATGGACTCCATGTGTAAAATCCCAATTTATGTTGTTGACAAAATGTATTTGACTAAATATATTGAAAATCTTGCAAAATTCTGTCATGATATCTCCATCTTCATTTCTACCACCATGGTTATATTTTACACTTCTTCATTATGTCCAACTGTTGAATTCTAATAGTCAGTAGTTATCAATGTATTTTTATGACCTGAAGAAGTTAAAGAAGCCTCTAATTGCTTCATCACTAGCTCAAGTGTCTGGTTATAAACATGATTATTTGTTATATAAGGAGATTTCCTTGTATATCTGTGGATATTATTCTATTGCAGACAGAGTGGTACTTCAAGGTAGATATTTAAATGTCCTTTTTTTTGATGATGAATGGAATGGTATTCTTCTTGATTTTGTCATTCTTATAATAATAAAACATGATTGTCTGATTCAAATTGACCATTGCCATTTTGTAATGCTAAGACTATCTAAAGTTATGCATTCCATTTCACTTTTGATGACTTCCAATTTTCCTAGGTTCATACTTCACACAGTCGAATTTCCATTATGAACAGATACTTTCAGCTATTTATTTCCTTTTGGAATATAATCCATGAACAAATGAAGATCCTGAAAATTTAACTTTTTATATTTCATTATGGTCAACTCTATTTTGAGAAGGCAACTCTTCCTTAATAAAAACTTAGGTCACATTATATCTGAGAGGCTCACCTTGAACTATAGCTGACAGCATTCTATTGTTATACATTAAGTTTAAAATGACTGATCCCTAAGAGGTATACAGTCTATTTCCTTTTCCTTATGGATTCAAATTCTAGAAGCTCTGCTGCAACATACTCACCTTGGATAACCCTTCTGGGATTTTAATAACTCCTGACAGGGCTTCCAGTATCATAGCAACACATACAAGCCACTTGCTAAAGTAACAAAACTGTTGTGCTCCCTAGAGGAGAAAAACTAATGACACTTGTATATGATTGTGTATATAAAAAGATCAGTATATTTTTAAGTGGCTTATGCAGTTGTCCAATTGGATCTAATTCAAGTCCACATGTCAAATGCAAGCTGGCAGCTTCTCCTGGCTTTTCTAACTTTTCTAACTTTAGGAGCTGATGATCAGGAAGCAGGGAGACCATAGTTTGGTGGATGCAGATCTGAGTGGATCCAAGGTATCTTAGTCTGGGTGGACTAGAGAAACAAATCCATAAACATACATATGTGTATGAGAAAGAGATTTATATACAAGAGCAATTGGACATGGAGAAAGTGTACCAGCCCAGACCAGATCAGGTTCATAAGTCCAATATTAGCTCATATGTCTAATAGCAATCTACAGAGTTCTCTCCAAACTCATGAAGCACATGCAATTATGTCAAATATAGAAGATCACAGGCCAGTGGGTAGAATGTCTTTGGATCCAGTGGCACTGGAAACATCTCAGTGCTAACAGGGGTCTCTGCATGGCTTCTCCAGCACCCAAGGTTGCATCAGGGTTGGTCCATGTGTCTTTTTGGCTGCTTTATCTCCCAGTACGTAGGAAGAGAGTCTCTCATCTCCACAAAGAAAGTACCAGATTAGCCAGAATTCTCAGGAGAAGACCATGCCCACAAAGAAGCCTCATTTGCTGTGATCTGATTCACAGACTAGACTCCACCCCTACACTCTTAATCCTCCAGTTGACAAACAATGATATAGCTTCCACAGACAACCCCTTGTCAATTTGACACTTTCACATAACTCTGTAACCATATGTAACTTTGAAATAAACAATAATGAAATCATATCCGTATCTAACAATATGGGTAAAACTAAAATGCGCACAACCCAATATGTACCACCCTCTTTTAAACACAACATTTTATAAGTGAACAACAACAAGAGTTGCAGTTAAGTAACATATACACCTTGATCATATAATCCTATGAATATATCCCCTCACCTATGAAAGTTTGTAAGCCAACTACCTCATGGCCTTATCCCCTGTTTTGGGTATCCAATTCATATTCTTTGATGTGAAGAATTTTCATTCCAGTTGGAACCTTGTGAGTCTGCAGCCACAGGAAAAGTCAAATCAGGACAGGCAATCCATAAAATCAGCAACAAAAGGCATCAGCAACAAAATCAGTTCACAGGCTCAAATATGTTCTCTTCATTTGGTTGGGTTCCGGTCAACTCAATGTGTCTGACTGAGCTTCACCAGGGTGTCCATTGGTCTTCTTACCTTTAGACCACCATGGCCCCAACACAAATTTTGAGCAAACATAGCCACCTTGCACTAGGTCATGAACTTCAGACCAGTCAACCTGCTCTTATCTTCTCCTCTAGTTCCTCGTAAACCAGGTCAACAAGTCTCAGTGGGCAGACACACTCCATTTCTTTATTGCTGCATTTCTCCCACTTCCATTTAACAAGTACATCCAGGTGGTCACGTAGCAAGTATTTCAGCCTGCTCACAAACTTCCTTTAGCATCCAGTCCTAGTGAATATTTTTCTTCAGGGTTCCAGAATTTTTCCACTTCTGACAAAAATTACTAGAGTTCAAACTTCAAAGAGTTCTTTTTTCCCTTCAATCTGTCAATCTTGTCCCAAGGCAAGTCTTTTGGAATGCAAATATCCTGAGCACTCCAAAGTAGTGGGCGGGGCTTATCTCTTCAGAGTTTTCTTTCTAGGTGTGATCTAAACTCATCTAAAGATCAAATTAATGGCTTACAAGCTCTCTATTTTTATACATCCCCAAGTCATTTCTATACATCCTTATATCTACAATAATATAAATGAATGCAAACAACATAGAATCAAGTACTAAACTCAATTCTTAAAACAGTCAAGCTCAATACTTATTTATCGCATCTAAATCCTTATCTAAACAATTCTATTTATACAAAAATATGGGTTTAGGCCTCTGGGAGGAGGATCCATATTTTCTGTCAGCCATTTTGACCTTCTGTCAGCCATTTTCCTTAAGCAGCATAGTTGCTGAGAAATTCAATTGGTGATTTCTATCCCTGAGCTCAATATATATATAAACAACATACATTTTTACCATTTCATACAGCAATAACCAAAGACTACAACCAAACAAAATAATCAAAGCTTTAGCTTATAACATTCTTTCTAGAAAACATCTCAGTAAACTGCATGGATATATCTGACTTCTGGCTAGTCAAAGAAGAAACACTACTGTGAGACAGTAGTCAAGCAAACATCTACTCTCTACTTTTATGATTTGTCTCTCCAGTATGCTACTCCCAAGGTACCATAACGTGTTAATGTGGGTAGACTAGAGAAACAAAGCCACAGTTATACACATGAGCATACAAAAGATTTATACATAAAAGCAATTGAACATTGAGAAAACATCCCAATCCAGTCCAGATCAAGTGCATAAGTCTGATATCAGCCCATAAGTCTGACAGCAATCTATAAAGTCCTCTTCAGACTCATGAAACACATGGAATGACATCAAATGAATAGATAGATAGATAGATAGATAGATAGATAGATAGATAGATAGATAGATTGATTGATAGATATGGAGAGAAAACAGTTTTTTTCTGATTCTCTTGTCTCACATTGGATCTATTCTAAAATGTACTGTTAAATTTTTCCCCGAATATCTAGCATTTGAAGAACCAGGATCTTGATAAGATCTTGACTCAGAATTCCATGAGCATATATTTCAAGTGAATAAAATGAAACTTTCATGACTGTTCTAATATAATCTTGGAAGCCACATACTATCACTGTACTACAGTCTGTAAGCGAAAAAGCATGGGCCAATCTAGATTCAAAGGAAGAAGACAAAGATTGCACCCTTCGATAGAGAGAATGACAAAGAGTTTGGATTTAAATCTATCATGGTTCTCTGAGATGCTGGGCACAGTCGTCCTAGTTAGGTGTAGTAGACAGATCTGGGTGATTTTTTAGTTCCTGACTAGACACCTTTTGAAGCGCCCTGGTAGCATAATGGTTACAAGTTGAGCTGCTAACCCGAGATCTGCGGTTTGAAGATGGAGATTTCTGCTCCCACAAGGATTTACAGTCTCAGAAACTCATAGGGGCACTTCCAGTCTGCACTATCAAGTCTATATGCAGCTTCATCTATTCCATGAAAGTAAGGGGTGGTTTTTTTTTTTTTGCTTGTTGTTTTGTTTTCTTTTTCATTCCCCTTTACTCCCCTCTGACACCCTCGGAAAAGAAAGAAGCAGTGCACTGTTAACTAACTTTGCCTTACAACTCCTTTCCTGAAACAAAGAGAGGTTAATCTTCCAGTGTACATTGAGTGGAGGGAAGTCAAAAGCTTCTCTTGCTAGGTCATCCTGTTCCTGCTCTTTTTTTAGAGCCAGGCTCTCCTTTAAGGGTTTTAATCTCTGGCCTGTGTCTGCTGGAGGCTCTGGCTTGCAGGGTTTTGAGCTTTCTCTCTGAGATATATGTGACACAATAAGCAAAGTCAGGACTCATGGGAGTGGCATTCCTCAAGTCCCGAGCTCCTTTGGCAGTAAATCTTATCCCTTCCACTCTACAGCATCTCCCTATGCTTGTTATGCCCATGATTTTTCTTAATTATAAAAGGGAGAACTGAGAGGACTAGGGCTAGAGCATCTTAGCCAGGAAAATCATATATCACATATAATGTTGATTCTCTAGGAAAAGATAAAATCAAATAAACACAAAAGTTCACTGTCATCAAGTTGCTGTTGACTCAAAGCAACCCTCTGGGACAGGGTAGACCTGCCCACTGTGAGGTTCCCAGACTTTAACTCTTTATGGGAGTAGAAAGCCTTTTTTATTTAGGAGCTGTGGGTGGTTTTGAACTGCTGACCTTGCAGTTAACATCCCAATGCATAACCATTCTACTACCAAGGCCCCTCACACATGAAAGAGATATTAAATATGTTCCCTAGAGACAAAAAAACAAGGTAGGTAACAGAGAGGCAACCATTAAAAAAATAGTACCACAGAAGAGTAGGTCCATGTCATGTCAAAGATAAAATGGATTCTTACTATAAAGTAGAAAAATATGATTACTTTCCTTAGAGTAGATGAATCAATGTTCTCTTCTATTGTTTCTGTGGATTGAAAAGTTAAGAGTTGCAAGGAGAAGCATAAGTGTGGAAACTGAAAGGAGGCAAGCAGTAATTCTTTAATTATGAGACAGCGGTTACTCCAAGATGAGGTCTGATTAGATTATCGAAGAATTTTTTTTAATAAAAGATTTCCTATTTTAAGGAATGTTTGAGAGATAAACAAAAGAACTGAAAATTAAATTTTAATAGACTGAGAACCATTTTACTCATCACAATCAGAGAGGTTTTAGTCAGGAGATTTGAAGAAGGTCTAAGATGGTATACTGTTCCCATTTTGGATAGACTCTTCAAGATTTTCACATGTTGAATCACCAGAAAGACTAAAGGAAGTTCTGTTGGTTGAGCAAAACTAAATTTATTACACTTGGTACCTCATAGAACATTACCTTGATAGACTCTTAATAGTGCCTTGGAAGAAAGATGCTGTATGATGATATGTATAAGGTTTACATGATGGTTTTAAGATGCTCTTAAGGTAAGTCTTGCAAGAAGGGCATAGTGGTTGGAATTGGGCAGATTTTATGATAAAGCAGGGTTGGGTTTGTAGACTCAGTGATGCAAAATTCCTAAAACAACTCTCGATAAACTAGCTTTTAGTCTTGATAAGCAATCTCTTCAGTTTGTTCAAATTTTATCTTCCACAGGCAGGTGTTTCCCAGAGCAAGAAGCTAAATTATTTTTTGCCTAGCCCCAGTGCCATTTAGTAAGAAAACTGGAAAGGAAGCTGAGTCAAAGAATTCTTCCGTAAGATAGGTTTGGTCTGAGGGCTCAATGGAGTATTGAAAAGTTCTAGAATATTTACATTTCAAAGGAGCCCTGTTAAGTTAAACTGCAGAATCTTTCTTAATAAATATCTATGTATTAAATCTAACCCAAACTTCCAGCAGTTTCTCTGCGAATTTTTTAGTGTAGTGTTGACAAGTAACACTGCAAACAAACCAAAGATATAATAATAATAATAATAATTGATAACAATAACAATGACAAAGACAAAAGTAAGAAAAGAAAGTAGGTTTCTTAATCAGAATAGCGCATGGTAATGCAACTCAAGGAGAAGTAAGAGGGAGGCTTTCATTTAAGTTTCAAAAGAAAGAGAACATTTTAAAAGATCCGCATTGTTCAAATCCATTATTTTATTTAGGAAGCCAATTCCAAGATATCTGCATACGTGAGAGAGAATGTGTATGTTTGCGTATGTGTTATCTGAGGGAGTCTCAAAAAGATAGCGGAAAGTTAAACAACCTTTCAATTCTCTCACAAGCAAACGCAGTATATAAAAACAATCACTCGTCTGCAAAGAAAAACTGGGTTGGTGAGAGTATATTTTTCCCCAAATAAAAAAGTCAGATGTTGTTACAAACCCTGGTAATACAGAAATGAATTTGGGAATTGTTGAGCTTAATTAGCTTACGAAAAAACATCGTTCCATATAAAAGGGTGAGAAATAAGATAAACATAAGAAAATTTAAAGACTATAGGAACCCTGAAGAGGGAGTGACTAACTCTAGATGGACGAAAAGGAGAGGACTGACATTGGGACCCAAACACGAAGGATAGAGAAAAATGAGTTGGACATGAGAAGGCATACATTTATTCAAGCCCCTGTGAAAGTTTCACATTATAGGCATGAGGGATGGGCATGGTTACCTGGTCTACCATAACATCTTCGGGGCTTGGAACAACTCCTATATCATATATATCAATTATGGAAAAATTATAAATCAAGCTAAAATGATTAAATAAAACATATTGCATCTTCTACTTTGAAATAAAATAAAATTTTTAAAATTTGTTAGATTCATTATAAAGCTATGGTTTTATATTACAAAGTTGGAAATATAGCAAAGGCAATTAAATTTTATTATTATGATCATTCTTGGAATTGCATTGATGGACTAGACTTCCTTGGATAAACTATAAGATAAAGAAAAAATTCATAAATTATTATCTAGCTACTTTAGGACACTGCCTTACTTTCAATGTAGCAAAATTACTAGTTATGTTGTCATAAAAATATTTTCATCTATTTGTCTTCTGTCAGGAATAATAACGTAGGGGATTAAAATAAAGAATCATTTTCAAAAAGTAAATAGTATTTTTATAAAAATTATAAATTACAGACAATGTGAAAAACATTTAAAAAATATTACCAACTGATTATTTTAAAATACTTGATAATGTTTGAGCCCCGGTGGCGTAGTGGTTGTGTGCAGGACTGCGGCCCACTGGGATGGAGTTTCAATTCCAGCAGCAGTTCTTTAGGAGCAAAGGCTGGGCTTCTTACTCCCACCACCAGAGGGCAGTGATGCCAAAAAAATAAATAAAATATGTAATAATATATGTGAAGATTATAAGGTAAAAACCAAAGTGTGACAAATGACTACCAAATTTTTACCAAAATACTTCAATAAAGCTGAGCATTCTATTTGATTTTTTTTTAAATATATTAAATTTTATTAACTACTTTTTAATAAATCATTATATTGGAGGCTCCCATCACTATCCATACATATACCCATCCATACACAATCCTGCATCAATTGTATGCAGGACACAATTGCACACTTGTTGTCATCATCACTCTCATCTCTCCACTTAGTCCCCCAGTACCAGCTCCCCCTATTTCACTTCTCCTCTCCACTCCCCCTCCCCCATAAACTCTTAATAATTTACAAATTGTTATTACCTTTCCATATCATACACTGTCCAATGTGTCCCTTCAGTCACTTCCTATTGTCCACACCCCAGAGAGGAGGTTATATGTAAATCCCTGAAATTGGTTCCCCCTTTCTACTCCACCATCCCTCCACCCTCCCAGTGAGGAGGTTATATGTAAATCCCTGAAATCGGTTCCCCCTTTCTACTCCACCATCCCTCCACCCTCCCAGTATCACCACTCCTACTACTAGTCCTAAATGGATCATCTATCCTGAAGTCCCCATGTTTCTGACTCCAGTGTACATCCCCTGTTCTAGATGGATTTATCTGGTAGAATTAGGATTATGATAGTGGGAGGGAGGAAGTATTTGAGAACTAGAGGAAAGTTGCATAATTCATTGTTACTACACGGTACCTTAACTGACCCATCTCCTCGCTGCAACCTCTCTGAAGAGGATGTCACTATTCCCCCTCTTTTATAATGATATAATTTTTTTGTTCTCTGATGCCTGATACCAGATCCCTTTGACACCTCATGGTCGCACAGGCTGGTGGGCTTCGTTGCTTCTGAGCTGGATGGCCGCTTGTTTACTTTCAAGCTTTTCAGACCCCAGTCACTAACACTTTTGATAGCCGGGCACCATCAGCTTTCTTCACCACATTTGCTCATGCACATATTTGCTGTCAGCAATGTATTGACTATTTTTTATAGAAATTAAATAATTTACTGTTCTGGTTTCTATGCCTCTACCCTTGCCAATGCAAAGTACACAGGATTCCTAATGCAAGATATTATCACATCCACAGTATCTCCAAAAATAGATTTGAATCATTAATTTTTTTATTGTATGTTCTTTCACTTCTAAAAAATTCCCTCGCTCCAAAATGCTGGACCAAAAGAGACACTATAAGCTTTCAGAGTGCTTGTATGTAGTTATTTGTATTTTAAAGACAGAGAGAGAACCATAACTTTGAGGCCTGTGGTAGTTATATAGTCTGTCATCAAGTTGAGAAGATTGCAAGTGAAGTGGTAAAGTCTAGCCTGACCATCATTGTATATAGCCAATAAGAACATGGTGTGGGCATAGCCTTCTCGTGAGGATTCTGGGAACTTCTTTATTTCCTCCATAGAGGTTGGAAACATACTCTTTCTCAGCTCACTCCCTGGGAGACATGGTACCCACAAGACAAAGGGCACTACAATGTCAGAACCCTTGCCCTGGGAATTGGAGGAGTCATGCGGAGACCGTATCAGTGCTGATATGCTTCTGTCACCACTGGATCCACAAGATTTTGCACCCACTGGACTGTGATTTTCATGCATTCAGTGTCATTGAATGTTTCTCATAAGTCTGAAGAGGAATTTATAGATTGGAATTAGACATATGGGCTAATATCAGACTTATCGACATGATCTAGACAGAACTGGGATATTTTCTCAATATTCAAGTGCTCTTGTATATAAAGCTCTTTCCTATACTCATATGAGTGTCATGGAATTCTCTCTAGTCTACCCAGACTAACATGGGCCTGAACGTTATTAGTCATTAGAATAGATGTTTTCAACTACAAGTTACCCTTGCCAATGTAGTGGCAATAGAGAAGTCCTAGTAGATGTAGCACATTGGTAGTACACTTGAATGTATGCCTTTGTGTTATGCAAGGTTCTCTGATGCAAAGTTCAGGTCAGGGGATAGGTAACTTTGAATGGGTAGCAGGAGAAGTCTAGGAATCAAATTCCCCAACGAAGGATACTAATTCCAGTTTTTCAAGGGCCTCAAGAGGAATGCTGCACAGGAACTTTTGATACTATGTCTGCATGGCTTTTCTACCAAGCCAATATCACACAAATTCCTCTGAAGTTGAAATATGGAGGCTGATCCTATGATTTAAATATCTAGTTGGGAAGTATTGTATTCTTGGAGTCCTTAACCCTTATAAGGAAAAGAAGCAAAAGGAAACAACAATTTGTGATGACTTTTGAGTGTCCTCTGTCTTTTCAGGAAGAAATTAACATTTTGGGAAAGAATGTGCATATGCATAACACATATAAAGATTCAGAGTTATGCATACACATATGTTGAAAGAAATTCCCCATGCCAAGCGATTTCAATTCCCTAAATTTTCCATAACTTTAAGAAAATGATCAATTTAGACTCCACTGGACTCGCCAGCAGAATACACTTGATGAAAGTTCTCTATCATCTGGGATAAAAATGTTAAAATCCTCTGTGTGTTGTCTGATCACTTTTCATCTCTCGCCTGGTCCACTGCCAGAGCCGCCTTACTCATCAGTCAGTGTCTTCTTGGGTCCTGCTTAAACCAGTCTCCCCACTGCAGCTTGAATGAGAAATGAGATGCTGCCATGACTCTGATTTAGGAACCAATCAAAAACTTAATGTTCCACCAAACCCACAACCATAGTGTTGATTCTGACTTGCAGCAACCTTTTCTTGGGTTTTGAGGGATGTCAATCCTTATGGGAACAGATAACCACACCTCACTCCTATGGCGTGGCTGGTTGTTTTAAACCACTGATCTTGTAACTATTCAAAGCTTACTCTATGGCACCAGCATGGAAACTTTATGCTGCAGAGAAGATGCAATATAGTCAGTTAACTGCAAGATCCTGAAAAACACGGCTCTGTTTACATCTCGAACTTGCTACCTTCACTTTCTTCTTCCTCATTCGACTGGAGTTTCCTGAACACATGTTGACTTTCCTGAAAGCATGAACTGCTTTCTACATCAGGACTCTTGAACTCACTGTCCTCCTTCCCTTTATTCCTCTTCTCTTCTTTACATGACAAAACACCCTTGAAATTTCCACTGAGACAGCAGACTCAAAGTTCTTCTATGCTTAGTGCTCTATTTGTTTTTTTTAAACCATTTCATTGGGAGCTCATACAACCCTTATCGCAATCCATATATAACATAAACCTATTATCCCAAGCCCATTTGTTCATATGTTGTCATCATTTTCAAAGCATTTTCTTTCTACTTGAGCCCTTGGTATCAGCTCCTCATTTTTCCTCTTCCTCTCTCATTCATAAATCCTTGACAATTTGTAAATTGTTATTATTTTGTTATGTTGTATACTGTCCAATGACTCCGTTTACCCCCTTGTCTGTTGTCCACCCCCCTGAGAAGGGGTTATGGGGAGGTCATTGTGATCAGTTCCCCCTATAACTTTCCCTTATCCTCCTGGTATGGATACTCTCAATATTGGTCCCAAGGAGTTTAGCTCTCCTGTATTCCCTGTGTTTCTAGGTCTTATCTATACTCATGTACATGCTCTGGTCTAGCCAGATTTTTAAGGTAGAATAAGAGTCATAAGAGTGGGGGGTGGTGGAGAACATTGAAGAACCTGAGAAAAGCTGCATGTTTCATTGTTGCTATACTATATTCTGACTGGCCCATCTCCACTCCAAATTCTTCTGTAAAGGGGAGTCCAATTGCTTACAGATTTGCTTTAGACCTCCACTCCACACACACACACACACACACACACACACCCCATTCAGTTTATGATTTATTGCTCTGAATGTTTGCTGCCTGACACATGATCACACAGGCTGGTGTGTTTCTTCCATGTGGCCTTTATTGTTCCTCAGCTAGATGGCTGCTTGTTATCTTCAAGACTTTAAGGCCCCTGTTCTTAAGACTTTAAGAACAGATGCTATGTTCTTTGCTAACTGGGCACTATCAGCGTTCTTCATCACATTTAGCGTCTGCTATACAGCCAAAGTGGTCTAAACAGTGTGGTATTCGTATAATGATAGATATTCAGACCAATGAAAGAGGATTGAAAAGCCAGAAATAAAATTATCTGCATACAGACAAGTGATCTTTGATAAGGACCCAGAAATATCAAATGGGAAGTGAATGCCTCTTCAATATGTGGTACAAAAAAATGGATACATATTTACAGAAAAATGAAGTAAGATACTTAACTCACTCCATGCACAAGAATAAATTCAAGGTGGATCATAGACCTAGAGGTAAAACTCCGAACAATTAGGAATATCAATTTGGGGTATTGAAACAAATCGGAGAACTTTGACTTAGGGAATATATAGGCCCTCAGAAATAGGGCAAGACACAAAGAGTAAGCACAAATTGACAAGTGGAATATACTGAAGATAAACACTTTGTACCTCTAAAGAATTCGCCAAGAGAGTAATAAGAGAGATCACAGAATGGGAAAAGTTCTTTAGCAATAACACATCAAACAATGGTCTTACTGCTAAAATATACAATATTCTGCTAAACAACAAGAAAATAAATTTCCATGGAGGAGGTGGGAAAAGGACATGAACAGAACTTTCTCAAGGGCAAAAATCGAAATAGCAAATAGATATACAAGAAAATGTCCCCAATCACTAGCCATAAGAGAAATTCAAATTAAAACAATTATGAGATACCACCTAGCACCCTCAGAGATAGCCCAATTCAAAATATCAGAAAGTAACAAGTGTTGGAGGGGCTGTGGAGAGATAGGGACCCTATCTCTCCACTGCTGGTGCATCTGTAGGTATGTATGTCCACTATGGAAATTGATTTGGCAATATCTAAAACAGATGAAAATCGAGCTACCATATGATCCAGTAAACCTCCCTCTTGGACATGTACCCAGAAGAGACAAGAAACAAACCACAGCAAGACATCTGTGGCCCAAATTCATCATGGCACAGTTCACAAATGGAAGGAGTTGGAAAGCACCCCAATTTCCATCAACAGATGGATAAATTAAAAAGTAGAGGAGCATAAACATGATGGAGTATTAGGCATCCCTAAAAAACAGTGATGAACACATGAAGCATATCGCCACATGAGAAGAACTGGAGAAAATTATGCTGAGCAAGATAAGCCAAGCGCAAAAGGACAAGTGCAACATGAGTCCACTGAGGTAACCACAAAAAAATCCAAAAGCAGCATGGGGAAGACACTACTGTGTACACACATTCCTCGCATGAGGTTGAGGAAATATAGCAGGGGCCAGACTAAACCAAGGACTATATATGGTAGCCAACTAAAATGGAGGGGGGAGTGGGGAAGACATGGGAAACTGGGAGAACAGGACTCTAACCCATCCAAGGGGAGGGTGGTGTTTATATCTATATGGGGAAAGAGGGACCAGACTACAAGCAGATACTCCAAGACAAGAACCCCACACACTGGCCTGAAGCAGAGAACCAATAGAGAGGCCTGAAGGGCAGCCCCAATCCCAGTTAAGTGGACAGCCTCCCTCCCACCCCAGAAGAATTCATTTCAGAGAACAGTACCAAAGCTATTTCTTTTTCTTGACCACCTTTCATAATCACTAGTTTTGTGGATCTATTGTCTGGCTTGTTCATTTATCTTTAGTCAGAAAACTTTATTGTTTTGTATTCTATTTATATTGTTCTGTATTCTATCCCCAACTTTTAGCACAAGACTAACTCA
>PVJH01017456.1:0-47761 GCA_004026705.1 Nesogale talazaci | reverse complement strand
AACAGTATGTACCAAAAAAAAGGCTTCCAGGGGCTGAGCCCTGGTGGTATAGTGGTTGTGCACAGGACTGCAGCCTACTGGGATGAAGGTTCAATTCCAGCCCACAGGAGCAAAGGCTGGGCCTCCTACTTCCACCACCAGAGGGCAGTGATGCTTAAAAAACTAAAAGAAAAAGTCTTCCTAAAATGAAGCAACCAAAGAAAATAAAACAATGATAACAACAAAAAATAGGGCTGAGCCCTGGTGGCGTCGTGGTTATGTGCGGGACTGCGGCCCACTGGGACGGAGGTTCAATTCCAGCAGTGGGGCTGGACCTCCTACTCCCACCACCGGAGAGCAGTGATTCCCCCCCAAAAAAATACCCCAATGTCCAATATATATATGTAAAAAATAAAAATAATAGCAATCTAAAACCTGTAAACAGTTCAAGGTTTGTTCGCTGACCTCCAGGAGTGTCCCCTGGTTGAGTCAGATGGGGTGCCACGCCCTGGCCCCAAAGTATATCCTTGGCACTCCATCTGGAACTCCATGCTCTGTTGCACACCTTTAGTGTTTTGCCATGGTGTGGTTGGGTCAGACAGGGTATAATTCTGATCCTGTTTCTCCATTGGTGACCCTGAAAGGCCTTGGGTCAGAGAAGGTAGCCGTATTTCATAGTGGGGCTGGCCATATGTTCCTCTTTGTGCATCAGCTGTTCTGAGGGGGAATATTGTCCTGAAGGCTCAGAGGGCCAGGAAACACTCCATTCTCTCTTCCTCCCCCTTCATTTGTTCTCATGTGCTCTGGTCAGGCCTCTCTCACTCCCCAAGCTGCCACTTCAGTGCTGCAAGGCAAACTCCCCTGTCAGAGAGGCACCTGCCCCTGTAGTTGGGATTGGGGTTGTGTGCTCAGACCCTTCCACTGGTTCCCTGCTCCATGCCATCACGCTATATTCACATCCTGGAGCACCGGGTTTAAGTTTGGTTCCCCTTTCCCTGTGGAGATATAAACAACACGCTCCCCTTGGGTGGGTTAGTATCCCATTCCCTCTCTACACATCACCATCTGCCCCATGCCCCACCCCCAATCCCCCTTAAAATTATTTTTGTTACTACATCATAACTGTAATTTTGCTACTATTATTTTATAGGCAACCCCTGTAAAAGGGTTGTTTGAACCCCAAAGGGGTTGAGAACCACTGCTGTAAATAGTTCAAGGTGTATTTGTTGACCTTTAGGAGTGTTTCCTAGTTGAGTTTGATGGGATGCCATGTCCTGGCCCCACAGTCTATTTTGGTATTCCCCAGGGTCTTCATTACTCTGCATTGCTGCTATGTTGCAGGCCCTTAGTGTTTCTCCTTGGTGTGGTGGTGTCGGATTGGGCACAATTCCTGTACTGTGTCTCCACTGTTGTCCCCTGTAGTGCTATGGGTCAATGAGGAACATCGTGTCTTGTGGTAGGGCCAACCCTATGGTCCTCTCTGTGCATTGGCTGTTCTGAGCAGGAACATCCTCAGGGCTTGGTAGGCCAGGATGTGCTCCACTCTGCCTCCCTGTCCCTTCATTTGCTCCTGTGCGCTCTGCTCAGACGTGTACCTCTCCCTGAGCTGTAGCTTCAGTGCTGTCCTCTGAAGTGAATTCTTCTGGGCGGGAGAGGGAAGGGGACTGTCATGTTTGGATATTTCTGTGGGCACTATGTCTTTAACTTCTTACAAAAAGTCTCTTAAAAAACTTGTCCTAATCATCAATGAAAAAATTGGGGCAAAGTTAAAAACCTGAGCTCAGGGAATACATGGACTATGAGAAATAATGAAAGATACATACCCAGAGGAGGATAAAATCGACAAGTGGGACATACTAAAGATAAAACACTTGTGTGCTTCGAAAGATCTCATCAAGAAAGAAATAAGAGAACCCACTGGACTGGGAAAAGATATTCAGCAATGACATTATCAGACAAAGGGCTTATTACTAAAATCTACATAATCCTTCAAGCTTACAACAAGAAAAAGATGAATAGTCTACTGAGGAAGTGGACGAAAGACTGGAAAAGAAGATTCACAAAGAAGGAAACCTGAATGGCCAATAAACACAAGAGAAAACGTTCCCGATCATTAGCCATCTGGAAAATGAACATCAAAACACCTGTGAGATACCACCTACTACACACAAGGATAGTCCAATTAAAAAGATAGAGAGCAACAATTGTTGGAGGGGGTGTGGTGAGACAGGGACTCTCATCCACTGCTGGAGGTCTTAGAGATGCGTACAGCCACAGTGGAAAGCAATTTGGTGATACTTAACACAGATGGGAATCAATGACCTTACAACCTAGCCATTCCACTATGAGGCATATTCCCAGAAGAAATAAGAAGAAGGCCATGATCAGACATCTGCTCTCCAATGTTCATCGTTGTGCAGTTCACAATCACACACACACACATACACACACACACACAAAGCCTAAATTACCATCGATAGACAAATGGATTAAAAACCTCTGGTATATACATATAATAGAATACCCCACATCCCTCAAAATTAGTGAGGAAGCGAAATACACTGAACTTGTGGAAAGAGTTGGAGGATATAATTCTGAGTGAAGTTAACCAACCACAAAAAGTCAAGTACGACGTGAGTCCACTGAGGTAAGTTCCAACAGCAAAACACACACAACACAAATGCGTACAATACACAATTCCCAGACTGGGAACCAGATAGTCTGGCATGAACCAGACCAAACATATGTCATAAAAAACAGATGCAGATAGCTGAAAGACATCTCCCCCTAAATCCCACCCCCGCATGCCTTGAAGACCCACAGAGGGGTGGGGGAAGAGGGGAGGGTATTGTTTATATCTCCACAGGAGAGGGAGAGGGAGACTAGACTTCATTCCAGTGTGCCAATCTTTGAGGGTGCTATTCCTGCTCCGAGTAGCTCATTCTCAGAGATGACTGCAGTGCCGGCCTCAGCTTGAGATTTGATGTCCTCTCCCTAGATGACAATACTGCACAGGACAGCACTGAAGGTACAATTTGGGGAGAGTCACTGATCTGACCTGTCCACTCGGGGGCCAACCAAGAGGGGAGTGCAACAGAGCAGTGATGGGAGCAAAGTCATCAGAAATAGGAGTCTACAGACTGTAGACATCTGACTCAGGGGGCAGCCCTTGGCCCCTCATCTGCACTGGCTGGGGGTCGCTCACAGGGGGCCACACTGAAAGTCTAATGGTGTCACAGGTGGGGAGGGGGAGCACTAGACTGCCCCATCCCTGACTGCAGGAATAGCACTGGGGATTTTTAGGGTGTGCACCTTTCAGACACAAATGCAGAAGACTAAAAGGGCGGATGTGTTGTTGCTAAGTGGGTCCCAGGATATGGAACCCTGAAAGAATAGGGCACGAGACTGCTTGAGTAGGGTAAGTCTTTCTCTCTATTTAAGAGAGATATTCATCTGCTTGGGGTAATGAACCCTGTTAGACTTGTGACTATTGGTATTTTTTACTCTTTCATTTGTGTGCATGCAGGCAATCTGACAGAAACAGCAATAGGATTGATGGTTTCTGGGGGGCATGGGAGTGGAGGAGCTGGGGGGGAGCAGTGAGCCAATAATGACGGGTACAGGGTAATAGTAAGAGTTCTGAAACTGATGGCGAGGAGGGTGTAGCTTTTCTAGTGGTGCTTGATCTATCGAATTGTATATGAGAACAGTTACTGAGAGGGGAACTATGGGTAAACATAATAGTGGGGTAGGAGGAAAGAAAAAAGAAAACTTGGAAAGAAGAAAAACATGTAAATATATAAGTATAGGTATATGTGTTTATATATGTATATGTATGCAAATGCAACAAGGAAGGAGATGGACTTTGGGACTCTACTTACCTCATTACAGCAACAGTTTGTTCTTATAATGTGGCACTGTATGGTACTCACTTTCCCCACACAATCTCTGTAGACAAAATAGGTATCTAAGCAAATGTGGTGAAGAAAGCTGATGGTGTTTGACTATTAAAAGGTATAGCATCTAGGGGTTTACAGGTTTTTAGTTAAACAAGCCATCATTTAGCAGGGAAAGCAACAAAGGCCATATGGAAGAAGCACACCAACCTGTGTGATCATGCGGTGTTGATGGGAAGAGGTATCAGAAATTAAAAAAACAAGCAACCCAATCAGCGTGAAGGAGCATGAATATAGTGGAAACCCAATTCCACCTGCAAGGTCATTGGCCAGTTCTCAGAAGGACTACATGGAAGGGATGATAAATCCAGGGTGTGGTATAGCACTGATGAAGCACATAACTATCCTCTAGTTCTTTAATATTTTCTCCCTTTACTAGTATGTTTTTTATTTGTTTTACCTCATTAGTCATGTTAGACTTGCATATGTTCATTTGTATAATCAAGATTTCTCCACACATGAAAGCCAAGATAAATAATCCTTCAGAAACAGTAATAGGAATAATGGTTCCCCGAGGGCACGGGAAGGGGGTGGGGGGGAAAGGAAAACCGATAGCACTGAAGACTATATAATCCCGCTAGAGAAGAGCAAACAACAAAATTGTATGTGAATGCACATATTGGATATTGTAAGATATAGCTAGATAACGGAGCTTCTGGGGGTTCAGTGGGAGAGAGGGGATAAGGGGGAGCTGATATTAAGGAGTTCAAGAAGAAAGAAAATGAAACCGATTGTGGTAGCGATTGTACAACACTGCTTGATGCGATTGATCTATAGACTGTTAGGATATCTGTAAGAATTCCCAATAAAATGATCTAAAAATCCTAACAACTTGTTCTACTGTGTTGAGCGAAAGGAGCCATTTCTATGCTGAGTTCCTTTAGACCAAGTTCAGGTCCTGACAAAGTTCATGTGCGGGCGTGGGTCAGGAGCAGTGGCCTTGGTCTCCAAGGGGAGCTCTCTGGGAGCAGTTTGTGTCTTGGCTTAGGTGTTGATGACCTGGGTGAGTATGGTTGTCTAAACTCGTACCCTTCCGATCCGTGTATTCTTGCCGAATGCCAGTTGTGTCTGAAGAAGGCAGATGCACCAAATGATCTTGCTGACCTTGTTGCTGCCCTCAGGGGTCAAGAGCTAACCTGGCCTTCCCTGCAGAGAGGTGGCTGGCTGGGCTTCCTGGGAAGCAGTTAGTAGCCGCATTCAGTGGGAAGCACCTCACCTTCGGCATCAGCTGGTCTGTGGGTCCAGCCCTCCTGCTGCCACCACCACCTGTCCTGGGACAAGCTGACCTCTACTTTTCTCATCACTCCCATGAGGTGGGGGCTTACTCTGATAGTCGAATGTGTTCTTTCAGGCACCGGGCCTGTCTCACCGCCTCCAGAAAACCTTCCACCGACTTCTCCAGATGAAGACAGGCACCTTCTTTACTTCCATCCTCAGCATGTGGCCCGTGTATAATTCACACCTGTGTCCTGACAGCACACCAAATCTGATGGCCGCGGCCCCTTGCGGTTGTCATCAAATGCAAACTGTTGTCCCCAAACATAGACTTGGCAAAGGCCCGGAGTTCTTGTTCTTGTAGTATGTTTACCTTCTGGCCCCCACGCCCCACTAGGCTGGCCAGGCTTGGGTCCTACTCAGTATATTCTTTGAGCTATAAAGGCTCAAAACAAAACTCTCTGCCCTCAAGTTATTGCTTATTCATAAGGACCCTGTAGGACAGGGGAGAACTGCCCGTTTCCAACACTGTAATGCTTTACAGGAACAGAGAACCTGTCTTTCTCCTACGCAGCATCTGGGAGATTTGGTCTTGTAATTAGCAGCCCAGCAAATAACCCAGTACCCCACCAGCACCTCTCTCCTCCCAGCTTTGGGGAGTGCTGAATACATGTTCAACCAATGAGTCTGTAGCCAAGAGTACCTGAGTCCTGAAATGAATGTACGAGAGAATGCATCAAGCAGCAAATGAGTGAGTGAGTCAATTAGTGCTCCAGCAGGGGAACAGTGAATTAATGAGTGAGCAGAGAGCGAAGTAATGCATGAGGGAATGCAGGCTTCCTTCTTTCCCAAGGGCTGGGTGGTGGTGGCAGCCAGGGGACAGCCCAGCTCCGGAGCCCAGGGAAGAGAGAGCTGGGGTGGCCCGGAGAGCACAGCTGCTGGCTCTCTACAGGCACGTTCCAGGGTTGCCTCCCAGCCTGCCACTGTCTATCACCAGAGAGACTGGTGCTCAGGGACAGGAGGCAGGAGAACCAGGACTGCTCACCCTCCCAACACTCCTGCTCAGGAGGGAGGCCCCAGCCTGCCCTGACACCGTGTCCCCAAGCAGATGTCTCTCCAGCCCTGTCAGGAACCGCGCGCCTGTCAGGAGTTTGCATTATTTATCTGCTCTGTAACATTTACTGGGATTTAGTGTTTAATAACTGTCACTCCAATATATCTTTTCTTAATCCTTTCAGATCTGCTGCTGTAGCAATTTAAAATATTTATCAACACTGCTCATGTGTCCCCTGGTTGGGTTGCGATTTTCTTGTAATTAAAGATTTACAAGACACTGCTCGAGATTTCTGAAGGATTGGTAGGGATCAAAGTGGCAGGGGGGTGGGGTGGAGGAAAGGAATCTGGTCTGGGAATCTGTTGCTTGGAACCTGACGTTCCAGTTCATGATCACTGGGAACAGGGAGCCCCCTCGCTGGCTCCCCACAGCCTGCTCACATCCTCACTCAGTCTGGTGTTAGGAGCTGGAAGGGGCAAACAGGTCAGGTGGTCCACTGCTAAATGAGGGGGTGGTGACCAGTCCACTCAGAGGTTCCTTGGAGAAAGGCCCGGAGATATGTTTGGTGGGGATCAGCCCTCGAAAACCCTGTGGAGCATAGGGCTGCTCTGACCTGCAGGGTCAACACAAGGCCGAGTCAATCTGATGGTCACTGGTAGTGCCAGACTCAAGCCTCACTGGCCCTGCCATCCTCAGGAGAGTCCAGAGCAAGACAGGAAAGGTCCCTGCTTACCTGGGTTCCTGCACTTACAGTCCTTGAGGAACATTTCCAACCATCAAGTGCTGAAGGAAGTAGCAACCACTGGCGGGGGCAGGCACACTGACATCGGAATCCCTTTCTTGCAAACACTAGGAATTTGGGACATTTGAACAACAGGACATTGTGGGAAGGAACAAGGGAGTGTGCATAGAATTGAAGGCAAGAATGAAAGAGGGAAGGAGTAGAGGAGGGACCAGGGTAACTTTGGATCCGATCTTTGTGCCAGAGAGGAGTGGCCGACAATCATGTGTGTGTGTGTGTGTGTGTGTGTATGCCCATATGTATGTATGTGTGTGTATCTCTGTGTGTGCATGTGCATGTATTTGTGTGTGCATGCATGTGTGTGTATTTCTGTGCCTGTGCCTGTGTATGTGTGTGTGCATGCACCCCCTTTGAGACAGGGTCTCCTGACAGCGCCTTTTTCTGTGCACTCGCCTCTGTTCCCACAGAATCAGCGGTCCAAGGAGAGTCTGCCTACCTTGCTGTGCCTGGTGGGCACTGCCCCTTACATCTTTCCAGAAGGTCCTTTCCTCGGCCTCACAGGTTCCCCCAGGGTGGGGCTGATTTGAACTTGGGAGTGCCTTGTACAATCCTCCCTCACTACAGCTCTCCCTGGCTTGGCTGCCAAGCTCAGCTGCCTGGGACCCTCAGCACAGGGAGCCCACCAGCCTCTGGCTGGTTCCTCTGTCTGCACCTGGCCTGGAACTCTTCTGGGCAGAAACCCAGGGCTCACCCCATTTCTTTTCCACCTCTGAGTACCCGCAGCCCTTCATCGCCTGGTGTACTGAGCCCCACACATGCTTGCTTCCCACAGCCCATCTGTGCTCTGGTGGGGTCAGGTGGGAGAGTCACTCAGGACTCTGTGAAGCCCATTTAGAAAAGAAGCTCGTCTTGGATTGGGGCGACCTCCTCTGAGGTGCTGTGTGAAGTCTGGGGCAAATCCTATAAGAGAATCAAAGCAGAGACTCCAAGGCCCCGAGCCCCAAGACAGGGAGGATCTCATTATCCATAACAGCTCAAACCAAGTCCACTGCCACTGGCGCCAGGGAGTCTGTTCCACCCCATCTGAGGTCTCCAACTGAGACTATGTCTTTCCACTGCAGCACCCAGCCTTCTCTTTCTCTGAGTGGTTGGTGGATTTGAACCACCAATCCTTTGGTTAACAATCCAGTGCCTAACCCACAGCATCACCAGGACCTGGCAGGCAGGCCACTAGAGTGTGACTTGCTGCTGGGCCCTAATGGACCCACTGGGCACCATAGGACCATGCACCCCAAGTTGTCCATCGTGATGGATCAAGCCATCAATGCGGGCCTGCCTGGCACCATTCCATCATCAAGTCGGTCCTGGACCAGGTAGGTCCTGATGCCTCATGAAAGGTGGCCTGAGCCAGGCACTCATGTTTTGAGTTGTGCCCATTCTGATGGCACTGCCACCCTGTCCTCTGTCTGCACCCATGGTATCATGGACAGTTGGCCAGGGAAGGGATGAAGCAAAACGGTGTTTCTTTTTTCAGTTGGCAATGGGTATTATATTGGTTATTTTGACGATCAGTACAGGGATTTTTTTTGGGGGGGGGCATTACTGCTCTCCGGTGGTGGGAGTAGGAGGCCCAGCCCCACAGCTGGAATTGAACCTCCGTCCCAGTGGGCTGCAGTACTGCGCACAACCACTACACCACCGGGGCTCAGCCCCAGTACAGGGATATTACAGACAATTTGTACCTTCTTTTCTTGGTCGGGGTCCCCCTGGCTGGAATGCTGATGTTTGGGGTTGGAAGGGAATGCGAGGGCGGGCGGTATGACTGCTTTGCTGCTATGGCTGAGACTGTTCTTGGAAATGGACTTAGTTCGGTGTCCACAACCAAAGGAAGATGAGCGCTCTGTTCCAGATCTCCAGCCTACACCAGGGCCTCCACAAAACCACTTTTCAAAGCTCTTCATGATGTGTCTGTACCCAATCCTCGACTCTTAATCCTCCCAAGTTCTTGATCATCCAGCTGATCATTAGCAAAGCACATGAATGAGCCAGCCTGCCTTTCCTTCCAAGCAAAGTCGTCCAGCGAGTTCCAAGTACTGCCTGGTGGAGGGCTTCCCCTCTCTCCTTCTGAGCCACTCTGCTCGGCAATATTTGGAACTTGCTGGATGAATTTGCTTGGAAGAAAAGCCAACCTAATTTATGTGCTTTGCTAATGATTTGGCCAGATGGCTAAGAACTTGGAAGGATTAAGATTCAAGAGTTGATGACCAAGACATTTAGAAATGAGATAGAGGAAGGACTTTTTGGACTCGGCCCAGACTGTGACAATATTTATGCTTTATCTGAATAATTACTAGGTAAAAGATAAATAAGATGGGCCACTTTGTGGCTGTTGATGCTCTGAATCTTACTGTGTGCCCCCTCCCCAAGTCACCCCAAGATTTCTTGGTGGCCTCAGAAGTGGAGTGGCTGTGGTAGTGAGTCCAGGCCCTTGGCAAGGGCTCAGTCACATGGACTCACCAAGACTACGCAGGACACCCTTTTCCAAGGGCAGAAACCCACCCTGAACTCCCTCTGTGGTACCCTAACCCATGGGTGGGGGTGGGCGTGGGGGTGCAGTGCCCAGGCGCTTTAGGCAGGGTTGATTGTCTGGGATCCCCACCAAGGAGGGGCTGTGATGTGCCTTCCTGGAACAGACACTGAGGACCGGGGGGCGGCGAGTGGCGATCCTTGCCTTCTATAACCACAAGGTCTACAGCCTTCTCCAGCCCCACCCCCACCCTAGAGGAGGAGTCTCTGGTGAACCAGTCTTGTAGTGAGGGAGGAGTAATCAGAAGGCCTGAGACAGCCAGGAGACAGTGGGTGAGGTGAAGTAGTCTCATGGGTGGACTGTGGAAAAAGATGAGGAGAAAGAACAGTGTGTGTGTGTGTGTGTGTGTGTGTGTGTGTGTGTGTGTTCCAGCTGAAAGGCCTCTGTCAGAGGAGTTAATCCCACCGTCACTACAGGCACCTTCTGGCAGGTAGGTGGTCACGGGGCTCACCAATTTCCACCCAGCCTCATAGCTCTGGCGGGAAGCTGGCAGGTGCACACCATTGTGAGGCGTTCTGCTTCTTCTGCAGTCACCTTGGCAGAGCCCCCCCCAACCTGAGCAGGTAGGTGTCATTACGCTTAAGTGACAATAAAGAAAGCGAACCTCCAACAACTTTCCTAAAGCCGTATAATTACTCAGTGACGGAGCCGGGAGCCGGGGCCTCGTGTGCCCCACGCTGCCGCTGGAGTTCTTCCCGAGTCGCACGGTCGGCACAGAGCTTGTGACAGCCCTCACCACCCCAGCCCCGAAACGCCGGGGAGCTCCGCACCTGCCTCTCCCACGTGACCGTCCCACACCTGTCTGCAGGGGGCTCTCAGGGGCCAGGAGTGTGTGGAAGGGTCCCAGCTGGACCCCCTCCCCTATTCTGCACACCTGACTCCACGCAGGTTCTCCATCCTGTGTGGTCCTCGGGCCGAGGGTGTCAGAGCCGTTGCTTCCTGTGCAGGCACTGCGCTGTCGGTCATTAATGCCGTCTCACCTCACATTAGCTTTTTTGGCAAGAAAAATTCCTTCATTGCTCTGGCCTGCTGGCCTGACTTTCTCCGAAGTTTAGCTCAAAGCAGGAAACCATGCGAGGGCAAGGACAGCGGGGTCTCCTGGGTCTGGTCCGAGTTGTATATGACTCTGGTTTCCGAGTCGAAGGCCAGGGTAAGGAGAGAGCGGGGCGGGCAGGCTGTACGTGAGCCTGGGGCTCTCCTGCTGTGTGATGCTGGCTGCCATCTCTTCTAGAGCTGCAGAGCCAAGGGAGGAGAGAGGGAGGGCAAGGGAGAGTGTGGTTTACGCCTGTAAGAGAGTTTTATATAAAGGGTATGTGTTCTTTCAGAAAGCACCCCAGCCTACTGCTGTCCAAACCCATAAATCAAAGTGACCAGATTTTAAGCGGGACACCATTGACTGGGGGGCAAAGGGGGGTGTTTCTTGATTAAAAATCTGGTCTAGGGAGCTGAGCCCCGGTGGCGTAGTGGTTGTGCGCGGGACTGCGGCCCACTGGGACGGAGGTTCAATTCCAGCAGTGGGGCTGGGCCTCCTACTCCCACCGCCGGAGAGCAGTGATGCTCAAAAAAAAACAAACAAAAAAAAAAAACACCCAAAAATCTGGTCTATTGGAGCAACAAAAATTGTCAAAGAACACAAAAATAGTATTGTAATATATTTATTTTAATTTTAAAATGCCGTGGGCTACTGTTAAAAAGCGGGACGTCTGGTCACTTTACCATAAGTCCAACAATAGCCCATATGTCCAACACCGATCTACAGAGTCTGCTTCACAAAACACATGCAATGTTGCCGACTGCACATGGAAAGCCCAACCAGAAAGCGTGTAACATCTTAGCGCTGGTGGGGGTCTCCACACGGCTGCTCCAGCACCCAGGGTTGTGTCAGGGTAGGTCCATGTGGCTTCTCCTCATGCAGGATGTCTTGCAGGAAGTGAGGCTTGCCAGCTCACCCTGGTGAGATCCTCAGAAAGCAAGAGATCTGAGAACCAGAAAGGCGAGGCTCACCGAGCCATTTATCTCTCTGCCCTCCAATTAATCCCATGTGCTTATCAGTCAGACTGGCACAATGAGCTTTAACTATCTCAGAGAGAGAGAGAGAGAGAGAGAGAGAGAGAGAGAGAGAGAGAGAGACACTGCAGGGAGATCTATCGGAATGGCTGTTGAGGCCCTGTCTCCCCCACATCTATCTGGGCCTTCCTGTTCTTATGTTACTGTAATTGAATCCCATCTCCTTAGAAAACCCAGCTCTGCGGAAGAGCACCGTCAGGCCCAGACCTCCCCTCTAAGACCGCATGCAGAGAGGGGCCATGGACCCTCCTGCTCTCTCCAGCCTGGGGTGCCCGTGTCCCCTCGGCCTCTCCTGTGAGGTGCGGTCAAGTTTCCCCATCACTATGCTGCTTGTACCATGGTAGCACCATGCTCATCGCCTCAGCTCACCTCCTCATTAAGATGAAATGTGTCTCCCCGCGGAAAGAGGGGGCACAGCATGCGAGAAGGTCTCCTACACTCTGCTTGACCTTTTGGCCCTGGGAAGGGGTGGGAGAGGAAGGTGTGCCCTGGAGGAGGAGGAGGGGCCACCAGCCTCTGCCCTTCCTCCCCCACCACCTTGCTCTGCCTCTCTGTCTTAAAGGAGCTCGGAAGGCATCTGAGTAACCTGCTATTGCTGCAGCTCTTTCTGGAAGGAGGGGAAGGCCGGGTCTGTGTCTGTAGCTGGAGCAGCAGTGGCTGTTTTAGATGCCCAGCTGTGTGACCTTGGATCAACTGCCCCTCCCTCCCCCCCCCCCAGCCCCACCTATTCTGTGATGACTCTGATCTGCATTTTTAAGAGAGCCCCGTGGCTGCTAACTCTTGGACAGGAGTTGGAGGGAGGCAGGCGCTGGGTTGCTGACCACAGATTCAGCGGTTCAAATCCACCAGCCACTCCGTAGAAGACAGCTGAGGCTGTTGGCTCTGGTCCCCCATGAGTTTGGTGAGGAGGGTGAGGGAGACCACGTGCCATTCCAGAAGAGGAGAAACCAGAGCCTGTGTGTGTGCATGCGCACATGCCTGTGCGTGCATGTGTGTACATGTGCGTGCACCTTTGATACCAGGCCACTGTGAGTTCTGGAGGGGTGGGGGCGCGAGGTGCCACCTGAAGAGAGAGCTGTGGGCTGAGGACCCCAGTCTAGACCATGGGCATCAGAAGGCACTGGCACCATGACTGCTTTGAAACTTGTGAGGCTCTTGTCCCAGCCCTGCCCCTTGTCAGCTCGGTCCTCAGACTGAGGCTGTGGCCCAGGGAGCCAGAGGCAGGGCCAACTCCAGTTTTCAGAGCCCCGCCGTCCTGGTTCAAGGTCAGACTCTGGGTTCTCAAGGTCTCAGCGGAGGCATGCAGCAAGTCGGAGGGCTGGGAGACGTAAACGTCCATTCTTTGGTGTTCAGCCTGCTGTTGCCCCAGTGAGGGAGGCCAGCAAAGATCATTCTATAAACTTCCCATCCCTGGGGGGAGGGCTGGCACTTCTGGATGGATGTCCTTCTCTCCTCTTCTCCTCCCTCTGAAGGTCCCCAGTGCAGGGGCTGTTATAACCACCCACAGAACCAAGGTGCGTGATGTAGCTGTGTCTGGCGGTCTCCACCCTCTGGGAAGAATGGCCAATGACAGCCCGTTGACTCCAAGAGAGGCATCCTGGTCACACCTGGCTCTGGGGCCTCCTCCAGCAAAGGGCGCAACAGGGGGGCAGGATGTGGCCGCTGATCAGAAGCTGGGAGGACAGGGAGGAGCTTGAAGAAGCCCCATTATTCAGTGTCCCTGGGAACCGAGTACTTTTAAACTGGCCACCCAGACCCAGGGGCACATGTTTCCATGTGCTCCTCTGTCCTGACTGCTGTCCATCGCCAGCCCGAGGACTGAGCAAAAGTGAGGGAAAGAGAGGGAAGGAGCATTGAACTGCTGACCATAACCACAAGACCAGGAGTCTGAAAGCACCAGCTGCTTTGACGGAGAGAGAATGAGTCTCAGAAACTCCCAGGGGGACTAGTCATCCTTCTGACGGGGTTGCTGCAGGTTTGTGTTTAGGGCCTGGGGAGGGAAGGGGGGCAGGTGATATCCCCTTAGCCCCATGGTCAGGTTTCTTTGTCCTGTTGTGAAGAAGCCTGTGCTGAGCCCCTCAATCACAGAAGGGGCAGCTGCTCCCATGTGACCACCATGGAGCATGTCCCAGGGAACAGGGTCCCTTCCACAGCACGCAGGTGCCCGAGTCAGACCTACTCAGGGGCCACAGCCCCACCATCACCAGACCAACCAGCCTCTCTGTGCTGGTGGCCGGGGGGGACAGGAGACCCTGCCTTCCTCTGGAGACACAGGCAGTCCTCCGAGGACACCCGTCCTGCGGGGTGGCTCACCCTGTGATGAGTCTCCACCGTGCAGGAGGTCCTGGCTCCACAATGGAAGGTGGTTGTGGAAGGCTTCCTGGAGGAAGACCTGTGCGCTGACATCTAAAGGAGACCAGAGGGGGGTGGGGGCCGAGAGCGGTCCAAGCAGAGACCTTCCTGACCACTGAGTGAGGCTGGAGAGCTGGAGAGCCGACAGGAGGGGCCGTGGGTGTGCTGAGGGGCCACAGGGCCCTGATCCTGAGGGCTGAGGGACACCTGGAAGTTTGAGACGTCCCCGTGAGGGCAGTGGGGTGCCGTTAAAAATGTTTGAAGCCAGGAAGTGATGACTCTGATCTGCATTTTTAAGAGAGCCCCGTGGCTGCTAACTCTTGGACAGGAGTTGGAGGGAGGCAGGCGCTGGGTTGCTGACCACAGATTCGGTGGTTCAAATCCACCAGCCACTCCGTAGAAGACAGCTGAGGCTGTTGGCTCTGGTTAAGATCGACGGTCTGGGAAGTGCTATGGAGGGGTTGCTGAGTCGGTACCAATGCTGAGTAGCGACGTAGGAATGGGGTCAGGTGGGGGGACTCGTGGTTTAGTGGTAGAATCCTTGCCCTCCATGGGGAGGCCTGGGTTTGATTTCTGGCCCCTTCTGTCCTTGGAGGCGGCTGTGTTACTGCGTGTGCTGCGGTGATGATGGACGGGTTTCAGCAGAGCTTCCGATGGAGAGGGAGAAGCAGGAAAGTCCCGAGGGATGACTTCGGAGAACCCTGTGGGTCACACCGCTCTGACCCCCAGCTGCCCACAGGACGGGCCAGCGCATTGCTTCCTTGTGCCAGGGAACCCTGTGCATCCGGGGTGATGGTGGCAGCCAACGATAATCGGCAGTGGCTAGGCCAGGAGGTGTCTTGAGAGTCAAAGGGAGCCAAGAGGCCTGTGCTTCCCGCACGGGCTCAGTCTCTCCCAGTTCATCTCTCCTCCCCCCCCCCCCCCCCCACCAAAGCACAGGCCACAAGCCAGCTCAGGAGGAGGTGGTACCCCACCCACCCACTCACCCCCTTGCCCCCATCCTGTCCCATTGCTGATCCCTCTGCTGTGGGAACAGCCACTGGGGGCCCATTGACTGTGCTTAGGCATTTGTTTTACTCTGTGCCTTGAAAGCCCTCGCTATCTGTCTCTGCTCCTCCCAGGCTCATGGGAGGACATGCCTCCTCAGGGGCCAAGACTGCACCCCACATGGGGGCTTTGGGTAAGGCTGGGAAGGGCCAGAACTAGGGTCCCTTGAACTAGACTGAGGCCCTGGGTTCTCAGCTCAAGGCCAGAAAAGCCAAGCCCTTAGGGAGCCCCGACTCCCACCCCCGTTCTCTGTAACCCTCTCTGGTAAAGCAGAGCTGAGGTGGGAGGCAGAAGACCCCACTCCACAGGCCCAGGATCTGTAGAGAGAGACCAGTGTAGATTCAGACTGCCCTTACCCAGTTCCAGGGCAGGGGTTTGCCTGCCCCCTGGCTGCTTGCTGGTGACTGTGAGCACTCTGAGAGGCAGCTGGACAGGGACAAAGGGGAGAAGAAGCTGAGCGTTTAGTTGGTACCCAAATGGCCCAGAGTCACGGCTCCCCTTTCTCCCAGGGCACCCTCCTCTCCGTGGGGGTGTTTCCAAATGCGCTTCCTCCCTGTCGTGGATCCAAAGCTGGGTCCTCTGGGCAGGTGGAGAAGCAGGAGCCATGATGTTGCTTTGGGTCCCGTGTCCAACTGGGGTGCCTCTGCCCTCCCTCTGTGCTACAAACGTCAGTCGAGGTCCCGCTGGAGGCGGGCATGGGGGTAGGCTAGGGGGCAAAGAATCAGCATAGGAGGAAGTTGCTTTCTCTGCAGGGTGGACCCCTCACCCAAAATTTTGCTTTCCTCCTCAGATACACCAAGTCCGAACCTACGGTTTAGCCAGAGCTGGAAGAATCCCCTGGGGCTCTTGTGAAGCTTTAGATTCTGACTCAGGATATCTGGGGGCTGGAGGGCAGATTCTCAGCACGCACCGGTTGAATATCTGGTTTGAATGACCCCAACTCAGGGCGACCTTGTGCACCACAAATCAGACCACTGCAATCTTAGGGCTCTCACTGGCTCGCTTTTCAGTAGATCTCTCTTCCCAGTCCAGCTTAGCCTGGAAGCTCTGCTGAAACCGGCTTGGCATCACAGCGGCCGTCTGTCTCCACCGGCTCCAGGCAGTGCCTTGTGTCTGAGGTGCTTCGGCCAGGACACGGCGTCTGTCCCCTGGGGAAAGTGAGTAGCCACAGTCTCCCTGGGTGGTGTTGCGCGCCACCCCCCCACCCCTCCGTAGACATGAGGGCCAAGGGTTCGTTAGGAGCCCAAGGTGGCAGGGATAGCAATGGTCAGAGCAGGCACGGAGTCTTGATCCACACCTGGATTTTACTGCTTGGCCTCTGTGGCCAAAGCTGGAACACACCACGCCGTTTGTTCTCTGAGCTCTCTCTCTCTCACTCTCCCCTCCCTCGGTGCCAAATTGTAGCTCCAGCTGGAGCCCATTTGTGCTTGCCCTGGGGAAGTAAAGGGCAGAACACCCCAGGATCCATTCTAAAACAGTTTTATTAAGCGCTTAAAATAGCTTCTGGCAGATGGTGTGTGGAATGGGGACTGAAGCAGCGCGGCGAATGACATTTGCAAAGTTGTGTGTGTGTGTGTTTGTGCAAGTACATGTTCGGACACGTGTGCACACAGCTTGTATGTGTGCAAAGGGAGGGTCGGCGAGATTGAGAGAATCAGAAAAGGGGAGCACAAAAGGACCAGAGGGAGGACAGTGGGTACTCACTTACCCCAGATAAAGAGGAGAGGGAACCGGAGACTGGTTTCCCAGGGCAACTGGGCAATTCCTGTGTCCTCTTTGGGCCTGTGGTGGCCAGACAAAGGCTGGCTCTCAGGGTCAGGGGACCTGTGGAGCTGGCAGGGGAGGGGAGTGCCAGCCAAGTCCAAGGAAGCTTGTAGGTTTTTTTTTTTTTTTTTTTTTTGCTTGTAGGTTTTTATAGACTGAAACTTGAGGCGTTGGTGGAGGGCACGGTGCAGGCATCAGAGGCCTAATTTTGCAAATGGAACCATCGAGAGGTGCTGTGCCTTCACCATCTAGGTGCGGTGAGGGGGAGGATGATCTGCCTGGTATCCAGCCAGGCCCTCCAATGATTGTGGGCGGCCCTCTGTTTCCCTTGGCAACTTCCAGCTGCACCCTCGAATCTTCCTGCTGCAGAAACAACCCCGGGACCCTCTCATGCAATCAGGCTTGGCCTTTTGGAGTATTTGGGACTCATTGCAGAATCTTATTAAATCCAAGGTGCCCTCTCTCCAGAAAGCCCAGCTCTACACCCACGCAGACAAACGAGTTCTCTCCATGTTCATCTCTGAAGCTCTGGCTGAGGGACTCCTGGTCCCTCCCCTCTTCCTGTGACCCTGAGGCAGGATATGTGGGCTCTAGTCTCCCCCCACCCCCCACCTCCCATGGCAAATTGAATACCAGTTGTCATCAAGTGTCCCCCAACTCCTGGGGACTCCACGTGTCTGGAATAGAGCTCTGCTTTCCAGGGGTCCCAACAGCTGACCGAGGGAGAGCAGAGCAGAGCACGCGCCAGTTTTCCAGGGTGCCTGTACAGTTACATAATCTGTTGTCAACTTGAGACTATTAATAGTGAAAGGGTGGAATCTAGGCTGTCAATCAGGTCGCAGCTTGATGATCTCGTTAGGAGGTACAAAGGAGATAAATAGCGAGGCCAAGCCCACACCCTCTCCCTGAGAGGCATTCCTGTTGATAAGCCACATGGAGCGACCCTGATGGCACCCAGAGCCCTGGCGCTGGAAACCCATGTGGAGACCCACACCAGTGCTGAGAAGCTTCCACTGCCACTGGGTGACAAGACATTCCACCCACTGGCCTGTGATCTTCCTGCATTCAGCATCATTATGTGTGTTCGTGAGTCTGCAGAAGAATTTATAGACTGGTATTGGACATATGGGGTAATATCAGACTTACAGACTTGATCTGGACGCGGCTGGGATGTTTTCTTTCTTTTTTTTTTAACTTTTTTTTTTTTTTTTGGTTTTTGGGGCATCACTGCTTTCCGGTGGTGGGAGTAGGAGGCCCAGCTCCACTGCTGGAATTGAACCTGCGTCCCAGTGGGCTGCAGTCCCACGCACAACCACTACGCCACCGGGGCTCAGCCCGGGATGTTTTCTTAACATACAATAACTCTTTTCTATAAAGTTCTTTCTTATACACAGATGAGCATCTATGAACTTGTTTCTCGAGTCAACCCGGACTAGCACAGTGCATGTGGGTAGACTTTCCATTAGCAGTGAGCATGCTAAGCATTTACATCAATGGGAACGATGAGATCTTGACGGTTTGAAGGCCCTTGAACTAGATGACTCCGTAAAGGTTGGGCTAAGAAGTTGGGATTTTACTAGACCTTGGCTTTGGCGTTCTGGGACTTGCCTCAGCTCACCCTCCTGAGCTATGACTCCCCTGCCTCGGTCGGTGTCACCCCACAAACACCAGCAGGTCAGTCTATGGGCTTCACTCCTGCCCATGACTCAGTCACCTCCCATGAGCACACCCAGCTCCTGCCCTGTGAGTCAAAGTACATGAAATACCTTGATGCTGTCAGGGGCTTCCTTTGACTTGGACCCATCTTTGGTGGAGGGAAGGACTCAAACACTGTGCGACCCTGGGCAAGTGTACTATGAAAGAGCCCTGTTATGGATTAGACAGCAGAGCTGTCACCCTGGGAACCAGCTGGCCCAGGCCATGGCCCTTTAATCATCCTCTTTGCTTGCACAGTCTGGGCAAGGACTCTGCCCACAGAAACCCTGATGCATCTCCAGGATGGTGTTGGGGGAGAATATTGAATATACATACCATGGGCTGTTGGAAGAATGGGCCATCTGTGTTGGAAGAAATGCAGCCAGCATGTTCCTGAGAAGCAAGGATGGGGAGTCCTGGCCTCATGGATGCAGAAAAGAACAGGTGTGTGTGTGTGTGTGTGTGTGTGTGTGTTGTTCCTGAGTGTTGATTCCCTCTTACGGCAATACCATCTGTAGTACCAGGGCAGAATTGTGCTCCATCGGGGTCTCTGGGGCTGATTTTGTTGTTGTTGTTTCTTTCTTCTGAGGAGCCTTGGGTGGATCCAGGCCCAATCTTAGGGCTATCAGGTGAGTGGCTTTTTCGTGGGCACCAGTGGGGTAAGGGACGTTACTGATGGGCAGTTTGCACAAGTAAGTCCTGGGGGCGCCTAGGGCTCCTTGACTGGGTCTGGGGAAGAGGGCATCTGAGGGCACGTGGATGGGGTACCGACTCATGAGTATAACTGGGCAGAACAAGGCCAATCAGCAACAGACTTTGGACACGGTTAACCAGGGATGGCTCAGGAGGGCTTTGTGGGTGAGATGGTACCGGCCACTTTGGGAGAGAAGGAGGCCATGGGCACCTGTTGCTGACAGGTGCCGGCAAAGGGGCTGCAGGCCAGCGGAAGCATGCAGGGGGCCTCCTGCCACCTGGACACCTGCTTGGTGTCTTGCCCGACAGCACCGAGCTGTGATGTCCAAAAGCCGGGCAGCACCCCCCGCCCCCCCCCCCCACCCGACTCAGGCTTCTCTGGGGTTCATTCTGATCAGCAAAGCAGGACTGAGCAGTGAAGGGGATGGGAACCCCTCCAGGGGAAGCCCCACCAGTGTTTCAGTGCCCCACTGACCATCGGGGGATGCAGAGGCCGGCGGGGCGGACGCCGACCCACCCACACTCACACTTGTAAAAGTCGCATTTCAGACCTTCATAGCAGGGCATCCTCAGCTGGGATTCACAAGAGACCATCGTTCACGGGGCTTCTGCAATCACAGTGCAGTCCTGACACGAAAGACGCAAATTATCCTGAGGTTAAAAAGCAAGAGAAAAGAGGGCAGCGTCTAAAAATACCCATGGCTGCACAGGAAGCCAGCCCTCGGTTGCTCCTGATGTTCAAAGTTCTGGAAAAGCCGATGCCATGCGTTTAAAGTGTGCGAATCAGAAAATGGCAGAGCAGAGCTCAGGAATCTGGCAGCGTGCGCATCGGCACTCAGCCACATCCTAGGTGCGTGACCTTGGATAAGTCCCTTAACCATTCAGAGCTCTACTGTCTAGACGAAGCCATGTAGATTGGCAGAGCAGCCGCTCTCACAGGTAGCATGGGTGGACTGAAATGGTCTGCGCGTGTGGACCCCTTGCTACTGTGGCCAGCATGCAGGAAGTGCTCCATCCATGTCAGCTGTCCTTCCCTGCTTGCCATCAAGCAGACTCGCGGTGACCCCTCCCCCCATGATAAAGAAGAGCCATGCCCCCAGGGTGTCCAGTGTGTGAACTTCAGATCGCCAGCCCTTCCCTCGGAAGCACACCTGGACAGACTCACTCCTCCGACCTGTTAGTTCAGAGTGAGTGAGCAGGTCATTTGCCCACGGTGACCATTCCACGAAGAACCCCCCGAGAGGCTGCTATGTGACAGGCTGCATCTAAGAAAGAGCAGTCTGCCTGGGTGAGCACTGCTCCTGGAAGATGGGTGGCCCGGTAGATTGGAGACTTGTGCAGCCCACGAGGAACACAGTCTCTCTTTTGTAGTGTCACCAAGAGGAAGGTAGGCGTCCTGCTTGGAACATCTGATGTGCAGTTAGCAGGTGACAGAGGAAGGGATGGGGGAGGGGGAATAATGTCACTCACATCCCCACTGCCTCTTGCTGCATGAAGTTGCTTTGGTGGCACACACGTAGGATGGAACATAGGGCCACGTGAGACCATTCCTCCTCACCTTCAGTGAGTCTCTTCTCTTTCACCGGCACAATGGGGGACTTGGAGAGACAAGTGCTACTGGGGATGACCCTGGGCAGAGGGAAGGAGCTGGGACCTGGTGGGATTCTAGAAGAGATGATTGACTGCCGTGACCTTCCCATGGCCTCTCTGTCTCTGTCCTCGGGCCCCGTGCCCTCCAGCCAGCCAGAGAGAGGTCCATAAATTCAAGTCAGCAGTGCCCCCTCTCTGCCCAGAGCGTGCAGTGGCAGCCCCTCTTATGGGAACGAAGACCCAAAGCAGGCCCTCTCACTAGCCACACTGGTCTGACCACTCACTAGCTGGACCTACTCTCCTGGGCTTTCCTGCCCCTCCCCTGAAACCACAGCTGCTGCCCCCATAGGAAGCTGGAGGGGTAGTGGTTACAGCTTAGGCTGCTAACCACAAGGTTGGCAATTCGAAACCACCAGACCCACCGAGGGGAAAACTCAGGACTTTCTACTCCCTTCAAGAGTGGACAGTCTCAGAAATGCACAGGGCCAGTTCTCCTCAACCCTTCAGTGTCCCTATGAGTCAATATCAACTCAGAGGCGGTGAGCTTGGTTTGGTTCATCTGTCTTCTTCTGTCTCATTGTTTGTCCAGGGAACTCATCCCCACAAAGCAGACGCTGCGTTTGCACTCACTCCTCTTGCATATCTGCTCCCTGCTCCCACAGAGATGCAAGGTCCCTTCGCTCAGGGACCTGCACCCCCAGATCTTAGAATGATGCCTACCATGTCATCACATTCCTGAAAGACCTGTCCTCTGGGAGGGAGGTGAGAAGGAGAAGAGATATCTTGATATCCTTCAAGCTTACAAAGTCTGGGTGACCAACCACCTGCCTGCCCAATCTGAAAAGGTTCCTGAAGCAGGGAACACTCTGGGCTAGCACTGCCAAGTCGCAGGTGAACCGGGGTGAGTTAGTCAACCCGACATGAGTCTCATTTGCTTATGTGATATGGCAAAGAGGCTGACGGCTCCCAGGCAGGCCACACTTTCCCTGCACTTTTCCAGACTCCAGCTCAGCCTCCTGCTGCAGCCCTGCCAGCCTGCCAGAAACCTGCAGGAACGTAAAGGAGGGCCATCTCGTGAGGTGGCTGGTATAGCTGGCGGAGAGGCCAGACAGACACCCCCTGCCAGGTCGACCCCCTCCACCCCGCCCCTCATTCTTTGGACTGGTGTCAAGCTGGCAGAAGGCTGTGTCTGGGTTCCGGTGCCCTCCACAGTTTGTGTATGCCATAGAGGAGGGTATGGAGAGCATGCCTGCTGGCGACACAAACCTGGGCAGGAAAAGTCCCATGCTCAGGCATTAGACTGGGCATTGCAATCATCTCTAACATAGACTGAAATGAAGTAGGAGCTTAAAATGTAACAGAAATAAATGCTGCTTTTAAATTTAGGGTGAGAGAGAGAGAGAGAGAGAGAGAGAGAGAGAGAGAGACTGAGATTCTAAGGCTTAAGAGAGAGACCAGGCATCAGAACTGTTTTGTTTCCTTTAAGGCTGGCGTGTCCGGTTGTTCACACACTGGATCTGGTGGGACATGGAGAGAGCAGATGTTGCTGGCGGCGGGGTGCGTGGGCAGTCAGAGACAGGATGAGGGCAGCGATGGGTCAGAACACTCCTGGGCAAGGTGGCCAGCCTTGCACCCCGGGGCATGGTCCCTCCTTCTCCTTTGCTGAGTGTCCAGCTAAGCTGGGAGGCAGCAACCTCACCCCTGTGGCAGCTTCTCTCTTTCCAGGAGACAAGAGGCCATTAGCTCCTTCTCTGTGGAGTCCTAGTGGCGCAACAGTTAAGCACTCGGCTGTGATCCAAAAGGCTGGTGTGGTTCACACCCAGCCAGTGGCCCTGCGACAGAAGTCCTGGGGCCTGCCTTTTAAAGAGCTTGGAAACCCGAGGGACAGTTCTGCTACCACACGGCTCCCGGGAGTAGAACTCCACCCCAGGGCACCTCCCACAACAGCCTCTCCCTGCCTCTCACCACCTATCTTAACTTCTTTGGGGTCACCCCATAGATGCTCAGGACCTGGGGATGCCACTGAATGTCAGATTAACCCCCCCAGGCTCCCCAGGAAAGGGGATTCATCCAGGAAGATGAGGGAGCTGGCAAACAGCAGGGCGGCTAGAAACTGGGCACATGGAGCCTGACAGCTAGAATGGCATTCCTGCGCTTGGACATCTTCCCTGATCCCAACCACTCTCAGGGGATCCTGCCTGTTCCCAGGGCTTCTGAGGGAAACAGGAGGAGGCAGAAGCCAGTGGGGGGCAAACCTGGGGGCTGGGACCCTCATCCTCTTTCCACCTCCCAAGCTCAGGTATACATAAAAGTAATTTGACTAGAGGCCTCTAAGGCCCTGGGCACTTTGGATCTGTGCTGGATTGAATCTTTGACCCCACCAATGTGTGGGAATCCTACCTTCTATCCTTATGAGTCTATTTCTATTTGGACACAAGGTTTTCTCCATTATGTTAATGCCACCGGGACTGTAGGGCGAGTCCCAAACCCAGCAGATCTGACCCGGAGGCACAGACAGCGGAAAGCCAGTGAGCAGAGGAGGATGGACGCAGACCCCAGAAAGGCTGGGAGCGCTTAATGATAAAAGGCACTGATACAGCTGCACCAGTCCTGGATCCTGCCGTTCGGCCCCAGAGCTGTGAGAAATACACTTCTGTTTCTTTGGAGGGGTGGGGCATCACTGCTCTCTGGTGGTGGGAGCAGGAGGCCCAGCCCCACTGCTGGAATTGAACCTCTGTCCTAGAGGGCCGCAGTCCCGCGCACAACCACTACGCCACCGGGGATCAGCCTTACACTTCTGTTTCTTAAGACCGCCCAGGGTGTGTCTGCTGCAGCAGCACCAGGGAGCAGAGATGAGAGCCAATGGGAACAACTGTCTTGATTGCTAGTGACCAAGCCAGGGGAGTCCTGGTGGTGTAGTCTGGGTCAGCTGTTCGAAACCACCAGCTACTCCTTGAGAGGAAGAAGAGGTTTTCTACTCTTGTGAAGAGCTGCAGCCTCAGGAGTCCACAGGGGGCGGTTCTACCCTGTCTTACAGACTTGCTATGCTTTTGAGTTGTTTTGGTTTTATTTTTAAACCAACTCTGGGTCTCTGCATGAGGTTCTGGGGTGGGAGGAGGGGTGCTGATGGAAGGAGGTGAGGGCTTCACTTAAAGGGACAGCACTGATTCCTAGTGCTGTGTGGGTTAGCCACGAAAGGCAGCAAGGAAGGCCCTGGGTGGGGGTGGGGGGGGGAGGTGTGGAGGAGAAGCACTGTTTTCTTCCTGGCTGCATCTCTCTCACAAAGAATGGAGAGCACGGGCATGCCTCTCTGGATGACAGCACATAGGCCTCAGGCCAGTGACAGCAGTGGGCCGGGCTGCCCAGAGGCCATGGAGATTGGGAAGTGTCTGTATGGGTGCCAGGAGGGGGCAGGGAATGTGGGTGCCCCTCCTCTGCTGCTCCCTGAAAACACTTCACCCACCCACTGGGATGGAGCTTGCCAGTCCTCAGAAATCAGGGCAGGAGGTGCGCCCTTCAAAATGGGGCAGTCAGACCCATCCACTGGCTGAGTTGCAGGCTGAGCCACCAGCCGCTCCTTCAACAGGAGACTTCAAAACCTTCATACCAACTCCTGAAAGGGGGAACAAATGCCTGGAGCAGGAAGGGGTTAAATTTAGCTGTTGTAGGTCCAGCTTCCCAAACGCCTCATCCCAAAGCAGTAGATTCTGCCACTCAGCCGCTTTCCTCTGTGGAAAACTCCAGGGGACCAGCTGTCTGGTGTTGCCGCCCTCGGGATGACTGTGCTGTGACCCCGCCCTCCAGGCAGAGACCCCGGCTGGTGTGGACGGTCAGTGCACTCTACAGGTAGCCACGATGTTGGGGGTTCGTATCTGCCCAGAGGTACCATGGAAAACATGCCTGGTGGTCTGACCTCGTAAGACCAACCAAGGAAAAATTCCACTCTTAGCACACGCGGGGCCCCACTTTGATTTAAGGGTGACTTTGCCTCAGGAGGAAGGGAGGGATTCATGGTTTAAGCACCCAGCAGCGGTTTGAGGCCAGCAGTGGGCCGCAGAGAGTCAAGGCCCAGTGACCTGTGTCCGTGGTGGGCAGCCCTGCAGGGTGGTGGCGGTCTGCGTGTGAAATTCTGAGCACTAGGTTCAGAAATCCATTTTGGGTCTCCACTGATGTTCAGCCTCTCTGGAGTTCTCTCACTGATGGACCATGTAAAAATTTTGCTCTCCAAGTGCTTTTAAAAGTGGATTTCCACCCAGTCTCACCCACAGCAGCTTACCTGAGAGAGTCCTTGATGGAAACTTGGGGCCCAGGCTCTAATGGCAAGAGTCATACTCTGACCACTTGGTTGGGGCAGGACGAATTATGCAAACCTTTCCAATCTAGCTTTTCCTTAGTCCTGCCTTCACAGCGTGTGATGAGTTTTCCTGCCACCCACCAGGACTTTGCATGGAATTTCCTGTTTCCCCTGCTTTATCGCAAGACCAATGTGCTGCAGACCCACATCTGGGCACCATCATGGTCTCCCTCATCTGATGAGCTGTCATTGTTCTGTTCACAAAGGGGCATCTCGAAGGTGTCTTCAGGAGCCCTGGTGGCACCGGCGTTACCCTTTCGGCCGTAATCCTCAAGGTTGGCAGTTCGATACCAGCAGCCGCTCTGTAGGAGAAAGTCGAGGCTTTCTGTTCCTGTAAAGAGGTAGTCCCTGAGACTCACAGGGCCAGTTCCACCCTGTTCCACAGGGCTGCTGTGAAGCACCATCAAGTCAATGGCAGTGAGTTTGGTATTGATCGGATGTATTTGAATTTGGGGTCTAGTACCCCCTCATGCAGTGACCACCCATTGGGCTGAGAGTCCCAGGCTCAGCAGTTTGAAACCCCCAGCCACTCCTTGGGAGGAAGAAGAGGCCTGCTGCTCCCATGAAGAGTTACAGCCTCAGGAACCACAGGGGCGGTTCCGCCCTGACCTATTGGGCAGAATCAATTCGATGACAAGGAGCGTTTGGGGAGAACACTTACCAGTGGTGAAGAGGAAGCTGCAGCAGCTGCGCCCAGTGGATTCTGATGGGCTCTTTGCTGCCTGCAGCCTTCAGAGGAGCCATCTCTGCGCGCCTGGCTAATTCTGAGTGTGTGAAAGCCTCGTCCCAGGTTTCACTGGGCCCCCTGTCCTTCCACTGACCCGACATCCCCCTGCTTACATGCCATCTGCTTCCATCGGCTACGCCAAATGTGCCCTGTAAAAGCAGGGGACCCCTGGGTTCAGGGAGTTGCTTTTTAAATTTTTTTTTTTTTTGCCTTCACTTTTAGGAAACTCATACCATTATCCAAAGCCCATCTCAGAAGGGGCACAGGAGCAGCAGCCCGCTGGCCTGCGGCTCCAGCACTGTCCCCTCCCTGCCTGGCTTGATTGGCTTTCAACAGATGTTCCTGTTCACACTGGGCCCTGGGATGTCAATCGTTCAAAACAAAACGGAGCCCACAAACCAGGCTCTGCAAATAGACCGAAATGGAACTGAGAGATAAATGCAGCAATTTCTCCATCCTGTGGCCCCCTCCCCAGTCTGCCCTCACTCCGCCCCCCCCTCCCTGCCCCCCCGCAGAGCCAAAGTTCTTGCAGTCTTGATGATTTGCAATTCTCTGCATGATTCTGCCTCTTGGGTTTGTTTAATTAGAAACAGGCTGGGAAGTGCTTCCTATGCACTGGCATGTTGCATTTGCAATTTTAATTGCTTATCTGAGAAAGAGAAGGGGTGACAATGTTTGGCGATGGAAATTTCCACTCTCTTTCCATCTTCCATTTGTCTGCTTCTCCCCCCACCCCCACCCCTCCTGTCCTCCTGCACCCTCTCGCCCCCCTCTTGGCCACTGGCAGCCTCTCCAGGGTCCCCTGTTGCCCCTGCTCACAGGCACAGGGACTTTCTGGGGGCTGGGAACAGGCCCAGAGGCACCTGGCAGGCCCAGATTCCAAATGGAAAGGAAGAAACAAAACCAAAAAAACCCCACTTTCCTCTCTAGCTGCTTCTCCCCACCTTACCTCACACCCCCACCCCCACCCCAGCCCCTTCTGAATTCATGGCAGGGCACAGCATGACCTCTCACTGGGCTCAGTTTTCAAAGGATTATTCTCCTTTCACTTCTTTCTCCCCCTTCTTATCGGTGATCGTTATTTATTTTTTACAAAACAGGAGAAAAGAGAGAATTGGGTTGGGGGAGGTGACACATGTCTCCACAAAGGTACAAAATCACCTACAGAAAGCCAGCCCCACCACACCCCGCCTGGGTGCCGAGACGCGGAGTGTCTGGGCGTCTTCTCCCCCGGCGGCCTTCAGATCCCTCTGGAGGAGGAGGGTGACTTCCACTGCGAGAGGGGTCCCCAGTGTGGGAGGAGGAAGAGGCCTCCTCCAGCCCTTGCCCAGGTCGGGGAGGAGCAAGCAGTGGAGACTGTACAGAGAAGGAGGAGGCATCCCGGGACACAGGTGGGGAGGGCGGGCATCCAAGCTGAGGCCAGGAGCCTCTGGGCACGTCCAAGGGGAAGGCAGACAACTTCAAGGGCTCCTTCCTGTGTCCCGTGGTGTTCCCCACAGGGAAAGGAGGCCCCGTGCCCAAAAACAAGGGCCACGTTGTGGAGGCCGCAGGACTGTGTCTAGGGGGGACAGAGCCCTGCTTGTCCTGCCTTGCTGCTGGGCCCCAGGTCCAGGTCCTTCTCCGGAGGGCCTGTCTGGCCCGGGCTGCTCCCCTGTGCATGAGAAGCAGTCGAGCCCTCTCCCCACTGCCGAGGACAGGCGGCGCTTCAGGTCTTTTGAGACCGTGGTGGCAACAGTGTCTCCCCTTCTGAGGCTTTCGACAACTTGCTTCCCGGATTCCAGGGCAGGACGAGGGGCGCCGACACCACCCGGACTGAAGGGCCACTCCAGCCCCAGAAAGCCCAGACCGGAAGGAGTGGCCGCCTGTCCACCTGCTTCCTCGGTTGGCTCATGCCAAGGTGGGCCACCAGCCCAACTGCCAGCAGGAGGACAGCAAGTGCCAGGGTGGCTACGAGCCCAGGCTGGTCCCCTAAAGCTCCATGGCAAGGAGCGGACTCCTTAGTCCTGGCCCACACGCACGCCAGCTGGGTGTGGGCATCAGCAAAGGCCACTTGCAGGCAGGCCCAGTACTCGGTGGCCGGGAGGAGGCGGGTGATGCTGAAGCCGTGGGTGCCCCGGGGCAAACGGGCCAGAGCAGGGGCCCCCCGGCCTCTCAGGGAGGAGGCGCTGGACCAGGTGAGGTTGGTGGAGACGGTGTTGGGTGGGGGCACCCAGACCAGCAAGATGTGGTGGGGGTGGGTCTCCTGCACCCGGAGCTGCAGCCCCGCCCCCTCCTCCCTGCCAGGCTGGAGAGGAGCGCGGCCTACGTGCACATGGACCGTCTTCATGTCGGCCCCCACCAGGTTCTGGGCCACACAGGTGTACAGCCCCGCCTCTCCCGCTGTCACCCTCCGCAGCTCCAGGGTGCCCTCGGGGTGCACCCGGTACCTCCTGCCCGCTCGGGCCGCCGTCAGCCGCACCCCGGCTGGTGTGACCCAGTAGATCTCGGGCTCTGGTTCGGCCAGCGCCCGGCAGTGCAGGGCCAGGCTCCCGCCACTGGCCACCTGCAGGCTGGGGGGGAAGCTGCGCGGGGAGATGAGGGGCAGGCAGTGGTCGGTCATCTCCCGGAAGGGCACCTCTCGCACCGGGTGGCGCTGCAGGTCAGGCGGCTCGGCGCACAGGGTGGACTGTGGCTCGATGAAGCGGACGCGGGTGCCGGTGGCGTTGGCCCAGCGGATGACGCAGTCGCAGCGGATGGGGTTGCCGTGGAGCCCCACCTCCTGCAGGTTGGGCAGGGACTCCACCGTCTGCTGGTGCAAGGCACTGAGAGCATTGTTGTTAAGCATGAGCGTCTCCATCTGGGGCAGGTGGTGGAAGGCGCGGGGGTGGATGAAGGACAGCCGCGGGTTGTTGGTGATGTCCAGCTTGGTCAACTCGGGCAGGTTCACCAGGGCGAACTTGTCGATGGAGACCAGCTCCTCCATATTGTTCAGCCCCAGCTCCTTGAGGTGTACCATGTTGGCAAAGTCCCCGGGGCCTACGCGCTGCAGCGGGTTCTTGTTCAGGTCCAGGAACTTGAGGCCCGGCACCTGCTCCAGCGCCCGCTGGGGCACCCGGGCCAGCTGGTTGTCGTAGAAGGACAGGCTCTCCAGGTTCTGCAGCCCCTCCAGGGCGTAGTCGGAGATCTCCCGCAGGTCCATGCCCGCCAGCACCAGGCTGCGCAGGCTGGCCAGTGGCCGGAAGTTCATGTCCAGGATGGCGTCCACCCTGTTGCCGCCGATCATGAGGATCTCCAGGTTGGGCAGCGTCTCGAACCAGCGGCTGTCGATGGTCCTCAGCAGGTTGGAGTTGAGGTGCAGCCGCAGGAGGCTGCCCAGGCCGGCGAAGGCCCGCGGGGCAATGCGGTAGAGCTGGTTGTGGTTGAGGTAAAGCTCCTGCAGGCCGCGCAGCCCCGCGAAGCTGTGGTCCTCCAGCCGGCTCAGCTGGTTCTCCTCCAGGTGCAGGCTCAGCAGCTGGGGCAGGGCCAGCAGGTCGCAGTCGCGGGCATCGGCGAAGCTATTCTGGGACAGGTCCAGCTCGGTCAGGTTGGTCAGGTAGCCCAGCTCACTCGGGTCCACGCGCACGATGCTGTTGCTCTGAAGGAGCAGGGTCTGGGTGCCCGCGGGCAGCGCCGGGGGCACGGCCGTCAGGAACAGGTCGTTGCAGTCCACGGTGGCTGCCTCCCGGTAGGAGGAGCGGGGAGTGTACCAGGGCCGGATCTGACAGGCGCACTGTGGGGGGCACGGCACCCGCCAGGGCACCACAGGCATGGTGGCGATGGTGCCAGCCACCCAAGCCAGCAGGAGGGGCGCCAGGAGGAGCCTCATGGTGGAGCCGCGGGGCCGGGGAACATCCAGGGAAGGGGCTGGAGTCCAGCTTGGGGCGTTCTGTAGGCTGTAGGTCAGCAGCCCTGCCAGGGCCCGGGGAGCTGTCCTCCCAGAGCGGTCATGCTACGCGGGGCTGGGCGGGCAGGACGCTGTGCCCTCTCGGGCGCTGCTTCTCCTCCTGGCCCCGAGGCGGGCCTGCTCACTCATCGCCACGGCCCATCGGGCAGTCCTAGAAGAAGAGGAGGCCGAGTTAGAGGCGTGGCAGAGCAGTAGACTCCTCTCCCTTCTCCCCCTCTGCACTCCTAGAAGAGCGGAGCCAGGCCTGAGCCAGGCACAAGGAGCCTGGCGGCCTTTATGTCCTTGCTATGATCCGCTTTAGTGTGTGTGTGTGTGGGGGGGGGGGGAGGGTGATGGGAGTCTTCAGAGGAGGAGGAAGAGAGGAGCCTTTGGAGCTCACAGGATGAGCTGCAGGAAAGGGCGTGTGTACATGTCCGTGCAAGCACATGTATGTGTGCACCTGTGTGTATGAGGGAAGGAGAGAGGGCAGGGCAGGGCTCTACTGTCACTTTCAGAGCCCTTCCTCAGAGTCCGGAGCCTGAGTTCCTTTGCTGGGCTAATCATGGAATCTCCAGAGATCTGGGGGCAAATACAGCTCCCTGGCATCCTCTGCCTGGAGATTCCGACCAGAACCCCATATGAGTCCGGTCGTCAACCATGTTTGGGGACGCAGGGTCCACAGAGCTTGGGAACAGGACTCTGCCCATCTCACCAGCTCACCTCTCCTTCCCTCATGCCCCCCCCCCCCCCCCGCCTCCCACCTCCATCCGGGGAAACAGAGGGTTTTCTCTGAGGGAGGGCTGGGAGGTGGGGATTAGGGAAGTGGAAACCAGTCAAGCTTCCAGAATCTGGGATCAGCTCCCCACGACCTTGGAGGGGGAAGGGCAGTGGATGTCACCAACCCAGGTCCCGAAAGGTTTGGGGATGGAGTGGCCCTGCCTGGGCTCTTCTGTGGTCAAGAGTACAGCTTTGGGGTTTGCCAACGTCCCTTCCGGGGCAGCAGGCTTGTCTGGGAGGGGATGGTGGGTGTCAGAAGGCTGAGTTTAAGCTTCTCAGCCCAGCAGGTCAGCCTTTCAGTGACCCAGCCCTCAGCTCCGCTCCTGGCTTCTCTCCTTGCCAGACCCCGTCCTCATCGCATCACCATTTGGGGAGGAAGTTACATGGATTCCTTATCCCTTCTCCTATCTCTGCTTTATTGTCCTGCAGACAGTTATTACTTGCTCTTCAAGAGTCAACGTGTGTGTGTGTGTGTGTGTGTGTGTGAAGGAGCAAGGATGGGGCGGGGTTATTGCCATCTTCAGAGCCCAGAGATGCAGGCTGCAGGCTCCTCACCGCCCCCCCCCCCCCCCCCCCCCCCCCCCAAGCACTACCCGCTTGCCTGCAGCTAAAGCCCCCTGGTTTAGTGGGTAGAACGGTCCACACTCAAGTCTTGGCTGTACCCCCTCAGTCCCAGAGTAAAGCTGGGGCGTCTGCTAAGTGACTCTGAATGTTAGCAAAACATTCCTCCAAAAGCTTCCCCGACCCTTGGCTGCTTCAGAGATCTGCCTCCCATTCCTGCAGCCGCCTGGGCCTCTTTCTGCCCCAACCCTGACACATCCCACTGAAAGGTCTCCCCAGCTGGCAACCCACCCTGCTCAGAGTGGGAGCTGGCCACCAGGTGCCAGCGAGGATTTGTCATATAAGTCACTCTCTGTGGCCCCAGGAATCTAGACTTCCAGGCTCTGCGGTTGCTGCCCTCTCCCAGGAACGACGGACTAGGTTCTCGCTCAGGTCCAGGGGGAGGCTGCACTGCCCTGCGGGCACGGACAGCTCTAGCTTAGAACCCGAGATGGAAGCCAGGGCTCCTGACTCTGTCCACCTCCTTCCCCACCCAGCCTGGCCCGACAGGGGGATGGAGGGAGGTACAGTGTGGGGTGACTCTCCAGGGCCACGTCCATACCCTGCATTTGCCAGGGCTCTCCGAAGACTCTGAAGGTCTCCTTGCACATAGCCCTGTGAAGCGCACAGTCCCGCCCCAGCTCTGCAGACCCTGGAAGGTCTCCGGTAGAATTCTCGAGGTCCTGAGGGAGACCGGGCTAGAGTCCCTGCCCTGCCTTTGCGCCTCCCGCACAGCCTCCGCCTCCCTCTCCGTGGGGCTTGTGGGCTGCCCTGCTGTCGAGTGAGCTCTGACGGAGCTTGGCGATGAAGACAGGTTAGGAAGAAAGACATTGCACACAGGAACAGATGCGGGGAGGGGAGGGGGAGTGGAGCACATCCTGGCCCACCAAACCTTGAGGACCATATTCCCACTCAGCAGCCAAAGCACAGGGAGGTCCACAAGATCAGCCCCGCCAGGAGACATGGCATCCCTCATTGATCCATCGAGCTACGGGGGTTGGGGGGGTGGGGGGTCTACACTGGAGACACAGCGTGGGAATTGTGCCCGATCTGACCCCACCACACCAAGGTGAAACACGAAGTGCGTGCACCAGAACAGCAAGGGGAGCAGAGCCCACAGGGAAGAAGCACACCAGCTTGTGTGATCACCCGGTGTCAAAGGGATCAGGTATCAGGCATCAAAGAACAAAAAATCAAGTCATTGTGAATGAGGAGGAGTGCAGCTTGGGGACCCAAGACCCACCTGTAGGCCATTGGACATCTCCTTACAGAAGGGTTGTCAGAGAATATGAATGTAGGGAATACCAAAAATAGACTTTGGGGCCAGGGCATGGCACCCCATCTGACTCAACTGGAAAACATTCCTAAAGGTCAACAAGGACTTTGAGTTATTTACAGCCTTCTCTCTCTCTTTTTTTGTTTTGTTTTCTTTTGTTGCCTTGTTTTGCTGTCTTGTTTTTTGGGCATATTATTATCTCTGCGGGTCTATCTAGCTACAATAGGTGGGATAAACATCTGGAGGAGAAAACAGCAACATGGGAGAGGGGAAGTGGGGGCAAAGGAAGTGGGTTTTAGCAACCCCAGGGACAAGGGAACAAGAAGAGATCCAAAATCAAGGGCGAGGAGGCTGTAGGAAGCCTGATAGCACTTGATCAAGGGCAATGTAATCGTGAGGAGTTGCTGAAACCCAAACGAAGGCTGAGTATGATAGTGGGAAAAGAGGCAAGTAAAAGGATAGAGAGGAAAGAACTAGGAGGCAAAGGACATCTACAGAGGTCTAAATGTAGGCATGCACATATGTAAATATATTTATATATTATGATGGGGAAATAGATCTATGTGTATATATTTATAGGTTTAGTATTAAGGTATCAGACAGACACTGGGCCTCCACTCAAGTACTTCTTCGATGCAAGAACACTCTGTTCTGTTAAACTGGCATTCCATGATGCTCACCTTCCTGACATGATCACTGAAGTCAAAGAAGGTGCATAATCAAATGTGGTGAAGAAGGCTGATGGTGCCTGATTATCAAAAGATTAGCATCTCAGATCTTAAAGACTTGAAGATAAACAAGTGGCCATCCATCTAGCTCAGAAGCAATGAAACCCACAGGGAAGAAGCACATAAGCTTGTGTGATCACACGGTGTCAAAGGGATCAGGTATCAGGCATCAAAGAGCAAAAAATCAAATCATTGTGAATGAGGGGGAGTGCAAATTGGGGACCCAAGAGCCACCTGTAGGCAACTGGATCTCCCCTTACAGAAGGGTTGCCAGAGAATATGAACCAGTCAGGGTGCAGTGTAGCAACGATGAACCATACAACTTTCCACAAGTTCCTAAATACTTCTCTCCCCACCCCACCCTACCATCACGATCCCAGTTCTACTTTCCAAATCCAGCTAGACCGGAGGATGTACATGGGTACATGTAAGAGTTGGAAACACGGGGAATCCAGGACAGGTAAATCCTTCAAGACCAATAATGAGAGTAGAGACACCAGGAGGGGAAGGGGAAGGTGTGGGAGAAAGGAGGAACCATTCATAATGATCTATATATAACCCCTTCCCTGGGGGATGAACAATAGAAAAACGGGTGAAGGGAGACATCAGATAGTGTAAGACATGGCAAAATAATACTTTTCAATTATCAAGGGTTGGTGAAGGTGAAAGAAATGAGCTGATAACAAAGGTTCAAGCAGAAAGAAAGTATCTTGAGAACGATGATGGCAACAAATGTACACATGTGCTTGACACACTGGATGGATGGATGGATGGATTATGATAAGAGTTGTACGAGCCGCCAATAAAATGGTTTAAGAACAAACAAGAAAGGCCTTGCTATCTACTTCTGAGAATACAGTCAGTGAAACCTTACCGCGCACAGTCAGCTGGGGGTGAGGGGGTGTGGGGGTGTGGTGTGTGGCAGCACTGGGCATCATGATCAGGGCTCCATTCCACTGGGCATGGGGTCACTGTGAGTTGGGTACCAACTCAGTGGCATCTGACAGGGACCAGCACCCATGTGTCGATGAAGACACTGAGGTTCCGACAAGAGGGTGAGGCACAGCGTGAGCCTGCCACACAGCCGGCAGGCAGCGGGAGACGGCAGTCAGCCCAAGTGTAGAAGCCGTGCTGTTCCCACCTGTTTCTCTGCCCCCAGGTCTGGCCCCTCACCCGCCTCCCCTGCCATGCCTGGGGTGCAGCAGTGTGGATATCCATCTGTGTCTCCCGGGGCGGCTGTGACTGTACCAGATCCCCAGAAATGGGTCTCCTGATGCCACCCAGGCTGGTGGCCTGTCAGCCTGGCCCTGGCCTGGTCAGAGGGTCCCTGTCCCCCAGATGAGGGGCTGGGCAGGGGCGGGTGGAGTCCCTGAGCAGGAGCGCGGTAAGCCTGCTTACATTTGACGACTTCCCACCTCCCTCTGCAGCTCTTTCTGCACGTGGAGAAAACCACCGTGGTTTACAGTGAGCAGAGGTCTTGTGTAGGATGCTGTGTACACTGACACGTACTGCTCAGGGCAAACACACGTGCATACACACGTGCAGGCATGCGCACAGTGATGTGGGGGGGGGATCTGCCAGTTAGGCCAGGGGCGGGCAGCCCCGAGGGTAGACAGGAGGGAAGGCTTGGTCTCGGGGAGCTCTTCATGTTCTGGAGTTCGGTGGTCGTTTAGCTGGATGGTGGGGAGTGGGGGGTCAGGCCGAGTGCCTGAGAGGACCCACCAAGGCCAGTGGTCTGACCACACTAGCCAACAGCAGCGCCCACTCTTGGTTCTCCTGCTGACCCTCAGAAATGTTGGAAGAAGCTGTTGAGCTCTTCCGAGTGCCTACTTCCACGCACATGGACCAGGGAGGTCCCTGGAGTCACGGAGCTGAGTGAGGGGCAGACAGAAGGTGCGCTAGGAACACCAGCCATCTCTGGGGGTTGAAGGGCTTCTGCAGGGACAATACCAGGGCTCAACGAGCCTGTTAAGCTTAATCCCTCCATGGGCCCCGTGTCCGGGCAAGGCATGGTATGGGATTGTGAAGAGAAACAGGTGTCACGGTCACACCTGTTATGAGCGTTGCTCTAGCTGGCGCTTGGTCAGGCGCCATCGAGCCAACTTCACTTCGCGGGACCCCTCACACTCCTGCTCCAGCTGGAGGCGGGGCTGAAAATACGAACAGGGCAGGTGATCCCAGGGCAGGTCATCGGCAGGGAAGGGCAGCCCCTGAAGTAGCAGGAGAGAGGGGGGTGGGGACTCCTCTGCTCACACCTCAAGCCTCTCCTGGGCCTTCAGACCTGGCCTGGGCCCCTGTCTCCCAGAACCACCTCTGTTCAAGCGCCGCGTCCAGCACCTGGCTGCCACAAGGCCTCTTCCCTCACGCCAACTCACGAGACATCCTCTCAGGACGATGTCGAACTGGCCCCTGGGGGTTTCCACAGAGAGCAGAAAGCTTCATCTTCCTCCCTAGAGCTCCTGGTGGTTTTGAACTGCTGGCCTCGTGGCCGTCAGCCCAACTCATGATCCCAAGGCTGCAGAGCTCCTGAACCATCGAAAACAGTGAGAAGCCATCAGAGACCTGCCTTTCTCCTCACTCGAGGAAGCACCTCCTTCGGCCTCCCAGGGTAGGCTGGGTGGGAAGCTGGGCTCGATCCTCCCTGTCCAGCAGCCCTGGGCAGGGGTAGGCTGTGGTTCAGTGACTCATATTTGTGCTGCACCTCTGATCCCAAGGCTTAGCCCAGGCCCAGGCAAACCCTCCCCTCACCACTGAGTATACAGCTTCTTCTGGGATGGGGCTTGGAGCTGCCCGCCCCCGTCAGCACCGTCTCAGGCTGTCTTGCACACGCCCCACTCCTGCAGGTGGATCAGCAGTTTCTGTCTCAGAGAAGCAGAGAAAGCTAACTGCATTTTGTCCACCTTCTCCCAGAGTGGTTGAAAGCTTGGCCTATCCTGCATCCATTTCTCCCAATGAGATGTCCTTGCACACAGGGCTACGCCTCATGGGTCTTATTTTATTTCATAGTCCTTATAGCACCAAGGATAATATTGAGCTAGCTGCCAGACTACAGGCTCCACTTAGCGGTGCCACGGAAGAAAGACCTGGTGATCTGCTGAAAAACCAACCATCATCATCATCATCATCATCATCATCATCATCATCAACAACAACAACAAAACACAGCCAATCCCAGTGGAGCACAGGTATACTCTCACACGTCCAGTGTCGCGTGAATTGATGCCAACTGGACAGGACGTGGTTTTCGTGAGAGAGCAACAGTCATCTAATCCGTAGAGGTCTGCACATTTTACTGTAGGTAGCCATGGCATTTCTTATTTTCCAGGAGAGGCAACGGGAGCTTGGCGAGGTGAAGTGACTTGTCCTGCTTGTACCGTTTCTAAGGGGTAGGGGCGGGGGAGTCACATCCCGGACTTGGACTCCCCAGCCTGCTCCATCTATGCTTTCTGTCTCCTGCCTGGATGCCGGCTTTATGGGACACTCAGAAGCCGTGGTGTCACCGTGGTCAGCAGTTTGAAACCACTGGCCACTCCTGGGGAGAACAAGGAAAGTGTTCTACTCTCTTAAAGTATTACAGTCTTGAAAGTCCCCATGGGGGCAGCACTGCCCTGCTCTGTGAGTCAGGGTGGACCAGATGGCCTCCAGGTCCCAGTTTCCCATGAGTGCGACATGGGACCAGCCCAGAATGCCGCCTGGGTCCAGAGCCCTCTGGAGCGAGACCTGGGTCCTATGCGTCTATCCTGCAGCACCTGCTGGGCCTCTCAGGCCCTGTTCCTTGACTCTTGGCTAGCATGACCCCCTCCGATACTCCTCCCGCGCGAGTGTGGCTGACTGTGGCACACACACACGCCAGTGGGCAGCCCAGGCCCCAGCCACCTTCTTACAGCACATGGGCTGCGGGGTTGCAGACGACTGGCCAGCCCTGGGCTTTGGGGGCCACCATGGAAAGCTCTGCGGCCTTAGGCATGGAAACCGGGCCGTCTACTCCACGGCCAGGCTTTTCTCTTGGAAAGGCTGGCTCTGCAAAGCTAGTCTGAGCTCCCTCCTCCAGGCAGCGTCTCTGGATGCAATTCCTCCCACCTCCCACCAATGGAAGGCTCCTAGCACCCAGAGTTCAATCAAGAGCTGGGAGAGGCTGCCTTTCTTGCCACCACGGCCCTTCTCTGGCCCCACCCCCAGCAGTCTCCAGCTCTGCTCCAGTGGATCCAGAAGTCTCCCCTCCCCTCCTCTGTGCCCCCTTCCCTGGTGGCCTCTGCCTAGCCCTGGGAGCTGAGGGTCCGGAGGGAGGGGTAGGGGTGGTGATGGATGGCCTGGCTTCGCCGCTTCAATGCCAGGTCTCCCCAAGCTGCGGAGACAGATGGGCAGCGTAATGGAGTGTAGCATTGATAAACTCCAGCCTCCTCGCCAGCAGATAAGCTCTAGGTGAGAGGGAGAAGCAGGGGGAGAGGGAGGGGAAAAGAACAGGCCAGTGGGAGGAGAGGGTAGCCCAACCCTCCACCTGCACCAAGCTCTCTGGCCCTGCCTCTGCACCCCCACCCCGTTCAGTGGAAGGCGAGTGTGCCCTTCACTCCCACGACTCATTGAATCCCAGACATCTGGCCACGCAGAGTCGGGGAGCCCACTCTGCTCATCTTGTGGCCTACAGTCTGACCTGCCATAATCGACTGATGTGGAGGAGGGGCGGGAGGTGGCAGGAGGCCTGGCTTTGCAACCTGAGTCTGCACCTGTCTCTGCCACTAGCTTTGTGACCTTGGAGGTGTCCCTTGACCTTCTAACCCTCGAAGGTCAGAGCTACTGTGGAACTGATCCGGACTCAATAACAACCTTACCCAAATATGTCCACATAGGATCTCGCTCCCCATGGGTTTCTAGTGGCTGGTTCTGGGGAGGGGGGTTGCCCAGCCTTTCTTCAGAGGTCCCCGGAGCAGACTTGAACCTCCAACCTCGCGGAGAGCCATGGCCTGTGCTGTCTCCTCGGGGAGGACACAGGGGCAGTAGCACACTAGGAGCCTGGGTATCAGCACACATCCATTTGGTTTCCTTCCTTTCCTTTCCCTCCTGTCCCCATTGCCTCTCCACTCTCATTTTTGGTAATAAACGTTGAAAAAAGGAGAGGTTTACTAAGGTATGCCATCTGGTTGAGTCCATAAACCAGCCCTCCCCACCAACCACACCAAGCCAAGCCAAAGCAGACCAAAGTGAAGAAAGTGCGAGTAGCCTTCCAGCTGGGCCTGACTGGTGGCAGCCCTGCAGGCCGGGGTAGAAGTGAGGGGGAATCACGGCTGTCTGCCAGGCAGCGGGCGGGGTAGAGGGCCCATGAAGGGCACTGATCTCAAGGGCGACTTTGTACATATGTATAAACCAGGGCATCTGCCACCCACGCCAGGAGAGGAATAGGTCTAGCACCCCAGAAGTTTCCTTGATGCCCACCCTGGGGTTCCTTCAGTCCTAACTTCTCTCATGGGTGACCTGCTTCTCTCCTCATTTAAACTTGAGCTCCCCTTCTCCCTGCTCCCCTTGCTCCGTCCTTGCTTGTGACCAGGATCTTTGGGTGTGGTTGACCCCTGGTAGTAGGTAACTCCCCCTCCTCCCCACTTCTCAGGGGCCCAGTCTTTGTCAGGGATCTGCAGGAAGGGGGATGGAGTCCTACCTCCTGTCCCAGAATCCCTCTGTTTTAGAAAGAATGCAGAAATTGTTCTCAGGTCACCTGTCAGTGTCCCTCTACCAGTGCTTACTCCAGAAAGAAGGGAACATGGATTTCAATCCATTTCAATTGTTCTCATGACCCACTGCTGGGTCCAGATTCAAAGTTGAAAAAAGGATTTCTGGGCTGAGCCCCGGTGGCGTAGTGGTTGTGCGCGGGACTGCGGCCCACTGGGACGGAGGTTCAATTCCAGCAGTGGGGCTGGGCCTCCAACTCCCACCACCAGAGAGCAGTGATGCCCCCCCCCCAAAAAAAAAAAAAGAAAAAAGGATTTCTGTGGAACACCTCTCACTTCTCCCACTGAGCCACCCTGTACCCAACAGGGGAGCAGTGACCCCTTGCCCCTATGTCAGTTTGTCATGCATGGTGGCCGGCTATGATGCTAACAGCTAGGTCCTGCTCTGAGCCTGGAAGAGTCGTGTAAGTCCCTTCTCCGAAAATCCCTGGCCTTGGTCAGCATCTGCTCCTCTTCCCATGCCTGGTACTGAGACCTTCACAGGACCTCGTTCCAGGGTGATGGAAAAGAGGGCCTAGTGGCTGGGAAGGATTATCCCAGATCTCACTGCCCACTGGACCGCCCCATCTGGCTAGCTCAGAGGCCCTTCAGACTCCACGGTCCCCGACGCAGCATCTTCTCCCACCTAACCTGCTCCCCTTCTTTGCCCCCCATCTTTGATTAACACTGCCAACCACAGAGTCTCCAAGTGGTCCGTCAGTAACTGTCCCTTCCCACATCACACGCCCCGCGCTCTCACTTTACCATCTTCCGGCTCTGTGCTGGGTCTCTCCCCCACCCCTTGTGTGGTCAGCTCCCTGTCCCCTGTACCACTCTCATTCCCAGCCCTCCCACTTCCCACAAAACCAGACAGACGGACTATTTCCAAACACATCCCTTCCCTTTCGTGGCAGTAGGTCACCCACAGTCATTCCTTCTTTGGGCAGAGAGCTACAAGAGGGCCCTCATTCTGCCTGCAAGGCCCTTTCCCAGTTCTCCCAAGTACCAAACTCCTCTTCAACCATCAAAACCCCATCCCAAATGCCACCTCCTGTGCTGTGGCAGTCAGACACTGAATAAGGAAGGAAGACCCCGGGCATGTGGGAGGTGGGGCTGGGGAAGCGCATGGGGAAGCGCATGGACAGCTTGAAGAACAAGCAAGCCTGTTCTGGAAGCAGGGTGGCCAGGGAAGGCGGAGGGTCAGCGACAAAGAGGAAGGCCCTTCAGGAGCTGGATGACATGGAGGTTGCATTGCTGGGCTTGCTCCGAGGAACGACCGTGCGATGGAGCAGAACCGAGCAGAGTTTCGTTGTTGGCCATGAATTGGAACAGGCTCCATGGCCCTCAGCAGCAGCCAGTGCCACCTCCTTGGGGAAGCTCTCCCTGATTTCCTGAGAGGCAGTCCCTCTCACCACTGGGAACAGCTCTCCAGGTTACTTGGTCTGTTCCCCTGCTGGATTCAGCCCCTCTCAGACTCGGCGCGGCATGGTTTTATAGCCCCAGAGCCCCTGTGGTTAAGGACCATCGTGCCAGCTGCTCCAGCTGTTCATGACCATGCAGACACCACAGCGAAGGGGGCAGGTCCCGTGTCATCCTCACAGTGGTTGGTACGATTCTGCTTATGGCCGGGGGATGCTGTATGGCTTGAATGCCTTCCGCCCTGAAGGATTCATCTTCCAGTCCTCCGTTGACTGCCACAGTCTTGCAGCCCCCAGGGGGTTCTCACGGTGGGGGGGGGGCATGTCTGGAAGCAGCCCACCAACCCTTTCTCTCTTGCCTGCCTGCGGACCCCGATGAAACTACCCATCGTGGGGGACCCTACCGGGGTGTGAAAGGACAGCAGCACAGTGCCCAGCATCACTGTAGGGCAAACTCCCAGTGGGAACACCTCCTGGTTGGGGGTGGGGGGGAGAAGGTGGTGCAGTCATCGGGTTTCAAATATGTTCCACTGTAATGTTTGTGTTTTGGATTTTTTAAAAAAAACTATGAATTCCAACCCATTAGTGGGTCATGAATACACTTGAAAGTGGGTCACGACTAGCATTTAAGAAAATCCAACAGAAAATAAGAGTTGATTGTATATAGTTTGAGCATAGTTCTGAGAAGTATTTTCCAGACTCTACACACACACACACACACATACACACACACACACACACACACACACCCCTTAAGAACAGGGACATAAAAATGAGAAGCTAATACCAAGGGCTTAAGTAGAAAGCAAATGTTTTGAGAATGATGATGACAACAGATGTACAAATGTGCTTTGCATTCAATGGACAGATGCATGAATTGGGCTAAGAGTTGTAGGATCCCCCAATAAAATAATTTTTTAAAAAAGAACAGGGACATAGTACAAAATGCTTCCCCCCCCTTTTTTTTCTTTGTCATAACTTATAGCCATATAAACTGGTAATCTGTTATCTCCTGGTTGGCAGGGGGTGCCCTTGGTCTCCAGCTGAGGTCACTGGGATGATGACATCAAAGCCCGTTTCAGAGCAAAGAGGTGGTGCTCTCAAAAGCCTTCTCTGGGCCAAGATTTCTACTTGCTGCTCATGCCATATACCCTGGCCCCCGCCCCCGCACCCCCACGGGGTGGCACGTTCCCAATTTTAAACGAGGGGAGGAACCTGAAGCTCCATGAAGGCGAGGGTCCAGAAGCAGGCCCCACGGCCAGGATGCAGAGGTGGAACTGGGAGTCCAGCCCTCGCTGCTTCCAGTGTCAGACGTGAGCCTGACCCCTGAGAGGAGGTGATTGGAAAAGACCATCTGTTCAGAGGAACAGATGGGGGGGCCCTGTCTTAGGGAAAAGAGACGCCTGGCTTTTTCATCCTTTTCCTTCCATTCTCTTCTACCTAGCCCTCTTCTCTCCCTCAGTTTCTCTGGTCAGAGCCCCAGCTTATGGAGGCCAGCCCATGACCACCCCGGCCCTACCCCCTACCCCCCTCCGTGGTCCAGAGCCTTTGTGACGGGCACCCCCTCCTGGGGCTCTTTCTGCCACCAGCCTCCCATGAGCTCTTTCCTCTAGTCTATAGGGCAGCTCCAGGGTCCCGTTCCCTTACAGGTCCGAGGTTGCTTGCCCGCTCACCCAATTAAGAGCCCAGACCCTCCCAGCTCAGGAAGCCCCCCTCTGCATCTCCCCAGGTGCTGGCTCTCTGGAGGAGTGGGAGGTTTCATATGCCCCCCGCATGATGAATGACAACCCCGCCCCACACAATCCACAGTGGCCTCCGCCACAAACCCAGCTTGTGACTCTCCAGCATCCCTCCCTATATGAGTCCTGGGGAATTGGGGCTGGGGGTGGTGCATTGAGCAGACCCTGTATCTTCCGCCACCACAGTGCCAAGCCCTCCCGCCCCTTGGTGCCCACACAGGAGTCCCGCCCAGATGCCCACTGCCTCTCCATCCAGGGAGTGCCTCCCCACTCCCACTCTCAGCTCCCATCACCCCTCTGCGAGGTCTTCCTTCCCCCAACTCCTCAGCCCCTGCTCCTTCCCCTCTCACACTGCCAGCTCCCTAAGGGAGGCCGGGGCTGTATGCCTCCAGAAGTGAAGAAGAGGGGGCACCCACAGGGGTTCAGGTACTGTTGGGGGTGGGGGACGGTGGCAAATGAGGCGAGAGTGAGACAGAGAGGTTTGGTGCAGAAGGTGGGTCCTGGGGCAGGTGGGCAGGAGGGAGTGGGCGAGGAGGGGAGGGGGCCGGGCCTGAGGCCTGGGCAGCTGAAGAACGGAACAGGAGGCCATGGGGTCTGCAGACCAGTTAAACGGGGAGAAAGGCCAGACCTCTTCTCTGGAAAAGGGAAATGAAGGTGGAATGGGAATTGATGAGGCGGAGAGGAGGGGGTTCCTCCATCAGCGGCTCTGCCAGATGAAGCTCGGAGATAAATCACGCAGCGGAGGAAGGAGCCTTGGTGGGGCGCGGGGCGGGCACGCTGCCTGCTCCCTCTGTCAGCTGTCTCAGGCAGGCTCAGAGATAAATGGCTGCAGCTGAGGCCTGGGTGGTGGAGCCTGAGTTTTAATTTTTTTCCCCTTCACTGCAGCCAGAATGGACTGTCAGTTCTCATACCTCCTCCCAGCCTGTCCCACCCATTCATGCCCTCACCTGCATGCTCTGTAGTCCCCTCTCCCCATAGGTCTTCATACTCCCCCACCCCAGCCCCTGTCTGCCTCTCCCAGGTCTAGCCTGTTCTCTAGGCCCCACCCCTACCTCAGCTCCAGGGGGAAGCTGCGAAGGCAGGATGGGAACTGGAGAACTGGCAGATAGACAGACACAGCAGGCTGGGCTGGGCTGGGCTTTCAGACAGACCTGAGGTTATGCCACGTTACTTCTCTGGGTCTGATTCTCCTCACTTGCGACACGAGGGAGGCTACAGGGAGCAATGGTGGGTGGCCTGTTGGACTAGCAGTGTCCATCTACATCACCTGGAAACATCAGCGGTGAGGCCCGGCTCTTGGTGTTTAAATAAGCTCTGCGGGTGTAGACTGTGGCTGGAGACTCAATGGGCTGAGCGCTCTTTCTGGTCCCCTCCAGCTGAGATTAGGATTCTATAAGCCAAGAACCACGTGTCCCTGCACTACTCAGTTAAAAGTATACTTGTTCAGGAGGCAGGATGGTGCAGTGGGTTGAGTGTTACACTGTGAACCAAACAGCAGGTGCTTCCAACCCACTAGCTGCCACTGGGCCTGTCTTAGAGACCCTATGAAGCAGCTCTCCTCTGTCGCATAGGTTTGTTCCCAGTCAGAACCAACCCAATGGCAATGGGGCTCCCCTTAGGACTCCTAGGGTAGACCAAATGGTCAGCTGTAAGGTTGGTGGTTTGAATCCACCGGGTGGTACCTTGGAGGAAATGCAGTCTATTTGACTGTTGGAAAACCAGCCATGAGAACCCCATGGAACAGACCTCTGGTCCAGAGACACGATGGCCCCTCTGTCTCCCTGAGCCTCATGACGAGGAGCTTGAAATTTCTCCAGGCATGGGTCAACCTAGAGACCCCATGAGTCAGGTCAGCTCCCCGAGTACAGACACTGTGTGAGGGGAAGAGCCATGACAAAGACTGTCATGCCCAAGGGAACAGCCAGGTTGGCAAAAGAAAGGAGATGAAGCAATAGGCCAGAGGGATGACTTCAAAGGAGGGGAAGGAGCTAGGGTAAGATATGGCTGTGTGTGTGTGTGTGTGTGTGTGTGTGTGTGCTGGTAAGTAGCTTAGAAATTGAGGAAATGAAGTGCAATTCTCTCTCCCCCCTATGCACACCTAATTCATAGCAAAACCAAACAATCAAAACCTCTGTGGGGCCAAGGTCTAGTTGGATTCAAAAGTGGCTGGTTTCTGGTTACCTTTTTTTTTAGGGGGGCAGGGCATCACTACCCTCTGGAGGGAGTAGGAGGCCCAACCTTGCTTCTGGAGAGCTGCTGCTGGACCTGAAATGCCAATCCTGTGGGCCGCAGTCCCACACACAACCACTATGCCACCGGGGCTCAGCCCATTTTACGGTTATCTTAACAGGTAAGACCCTCACCTGCTCCTTCACCTTCTCTGCCCTGACCAGGAGGAAGGGCTTTCCGCGGTAAGCCTTGGTAGGCTGCATGTAGGCACAGTGTGGGGTCAGAGCACAAAGCCATGGGCAGGCGGGCACGCAGGCATGCAGGCAGTCACTGGGAGCAGCAGCTGCCCGCTCAGCCAGAGGAAGAGAGAAGTTGCTGCCGACGGTTGCTGAGGGCAGGAGGGTCAGGACAGGGCACACGGTTCTGCCCACCGGGGAGATGGAGCAAAGCCACAGAGGACATCTCAAAACGTGATGCACGTGCTGAAAATCACTCCAAAGGGGGGAATGTAGAGTATCTGAATTACAGTCAATGGATTTTTTTTTTTTCAAACTTCCCAGGGGAGTGTTACCGGATCCGTAGGCCAGGAGGTGCTCAGATGGTGGCAGGCATTGTGCACATTGAAGGGAGACCATATGATGTGAACTCACGGAGAAGGTGGGCACTGTGGGAGAGGCTGGGGTCTGCATGGTCTGGGCCCGACACTGCGGGCAGAGGGCAGGCAGAGGCGAGCAGGCAGTAACTGCTGGCACTCCTGGGCAGCCATCAAGAATGCTGGTCTGTTCGGGCTGGCTGCACAGGGCCATTCCTCCGTCATCATGGAAAGGAAACTGGTGGCCAGACATAGGAAGTGACGTATTCAAGAGGACACAGCCACAAGCACTGGAGGCAAACCCGGAGGACGTGGTGAACTCCGAGCCGGGCCTTCTTCCCTCCGTGGGAGGGTGATGGCAATCTCCCATTACCACCACCGCCACCAGCCGCTGGGCGGACGACACTGACTCCGGCACCCATGTGCACCAGAGTGGGACAGTGCCCCAGGGGGGGAGTTGAGACATAGGTCACCAGGCCTTTCTCCCCAGGTCCCTCTGGTGGACTTGACCACCCAGCCTCCCGGTTAGCAGATGAGCATGCAAAGCATTTGCACCTCCAGGAATCCCCACGGTGACCATGGCAAACTCAGACCAAACTCACTGCCATCCAGCACGACTGTCGCCAGGGGATTCCTCGGCTGTCAATCTTTATAGGAGCAGAAGGCCTTTGCTCCTGAGGAACGAATGGCTGGTGGGTTTGAACCTCTGACCCCGTGATGAGCGGGCTCACGTGTAACCCAGCGCACCAACAAAAATCACTGATCGTTTCTGACTCACAGTGGCCCTCCAGGACAGGGAGGACCTGCCTCGGGAAGGGTGGAAAGGGTGTTCTGCGACTGTAACTCTTTACGACTGTAACTCTTTACGATTGTAACTCTTTATGGGGGCAGAGAGACTCCTCTCTCTTCCATGGAGACACTGATGCTCTCAAATCGCTGCCTTTGTGGTTAGCAGTACAACCCCTGGGCCCTGGTGCTCACAGCAGCCGTGGCTAGCTGAGCAGTGATCAGGAGCCCAGGCCTGGGGTCAGAGGCCTGACTTGAGCAGTGGTATCCACAGAGGCCTTACCGTTAACACGGGGTAATGGCCCCTGGGACCTCCCAAGGCGATTGTGTGGTCAGACGGGGCCCGGCTAGGAGGCAGCAGCTCTCAGTGCAATTCTTGATGGCTACTCGGGAACCACCAGCAGGAGCCCTTGGCTCACGATAACAGAGCAACACTGGAATTCTGAGCCCTGCCGCACTGATGTGGGAGGTTAGGCACCTTGCCCAAGAATGTACAGACTCACACTTGGTTCCGGCTGGCGCTAAAGTCTGGGCTCTAACCCCCCGCTCCACTCCACTCCATCCCAGCCCACCCTCCTAACCTCCACTCTAGCTCTCCAGCTCTCCCCCGGCCCAGGGAGGAAGGGACAGCCTACCAGAGGATGCCTTCGTCAAGCTCCCTTGGGCCTGAGCCAATCCCACAGGAAGAAGCTGGCCCCTGGCCTAGGCTGAGCAGCCGTGGTCAATGGAAGGTCTTTCCCGACTGGCTGGGGGTGGAGGTGGGTGTTGGTCTCTCTCTCCAAGTCCTTTCAGCCTCCCAGAGCCCAGTGCCCCTTCCAGGGACTAGCAGGTCCCAGAGAGCACCAGGGAATGGAAACACTTCCCTCGGATCAATAACAGGCCTAATTCAGTGACTGCAGCCAGTACAAAGGAGTGCAGGTTAAATCAATATTTAGAAGCTTCAAAATTAAAATAATTAAGAGCCAGCTTTAATGATTTTTACAGTCTGGGAATGAAAAAAGGGGGTCCCGCGTGATGCAGTGGCTACATGCTTGTCTGCTACTTAGAAGGTTACTGGTTCGAAGCCACCAGCTGCTCCACAGGAGAAAAATGGGGCAAGCAGCTTCTGGAAGCACGTGCAGGCTGGGAAATGCTGGGGGGCAGTTGTCCTCCATCCCATGGTGAGGTGACATGTCAGAATCAATTCATTGGTGGGGGGCTGGTTGGAAGTTAGAAAAGGCAAAGGGCCCACTGATAGTTCATGAGGCTGTGCTAATTTGGGAACACAGCTGGTCCCCATGTCTGCAGTGCAGGAGAGGGAAGCGTTTTGGCCTTGCGAGTGGGGTCCTGAGAGAGAAAATGGATGTAGCAGAGGGTAGCATGTTGTGGGGGTCCACTGCTTTGGGAGTCAGGGGCCCTGAGTCTTAGTCCCTGCGATATTGACTTGTGGAGTCCTCATGTGTGCAGTCGACCTGCGCCAAGGCTGTTGCCTTTTCAGAGGAGCCCTGCCTGGCTGCACAGTGGTCAAGCCTTGGGCTGTTCACCCAAGGTCAACAGTTCAAAGCCCCCAGCTGCTTCGAGGGAGAAAGACGGACGGAGCTTACTGCGGGCAACTGTACCTTGTCCTGCAAGGTCACTAAGCGTTGGCATTGGCTCAATGGCAGCGAGCTTGGTTCTCTGGCCCCTTTTAGAAGCAGAACGTGGGTTTGAACAGCTGATGTTCTGAACTGTCCAGGGACTGCTGCAGTCTCCATCCAGACACTTAAGCCTGGACAAGAGGCTCAGCCTCTGGGCGCCTCCACTGTCTTCTCTGACAAGGCCAGTACCTTCTGTTTTTCTTACAGCCGCCATGGTGAGCGTGAAATATGCACTCTGAGCTCTCAGCGCGACATAAATCTCACCCAGGCACCCGGCTCCTGGGAGGAATCTGGGCAGGGGCTCTGGAACTCTCTTTCAGACAGCAGCAAGCAGGGCCTTACCTGCCCTCCGACCCAAGCCAAGCTGCCGTGCTGCAGAGAGCCTCGGGGCAGAGCAGAACTGCCCAGGTGGACCCCGGAGACTGCAGGGGGCGGACGGCTCTGCCTTGCCCCTGGGAATGCCGAGTCTGAACCAACCCGTTGGTCAGCAGTGAGCACATCAGCCTCAGGGCCACTGGGGCACGGCTTACTTATTCATGGGCTGTTTGAAAGTATACCATCAAACCGCAGGGCATTCTTTTTCTTTTTTTGTAGGTGGGGGAGACTTTTTACTTGCTACTCCGGGGGCCTTGTGGTTA
>PVJH01017455.1:0-37851 GCA_004026705.1 Nesogale talazaci | reverse complement strand
GCATACAATTGATTTATTTATGGATCGTGATGGGAGTTATATGAGCCCCCAATAAAATGATTCACTAAAAAAAGGAGGGAGGGAGGAGGAACTTACACTAAGGGCTCAAGGGGAAAATATTTTGAAATGAATATGGTACTATGTGTACAAATATGCTTGATACAAATGATATATTGAATGTTATAAGAGTTGTAAGAGCCCCCAACAAAATAATTGGGAAAAAATTAATAAAATAAAAAATAAAAGGTCTGAGCCCCGGTGGCGTAGTGGTTGTGTGCAGGACTGCGGCCCAGTGGGATGGAGGTTCGATTCCAGCTCCACAGAGCAAAGGCTGGGCCTCCTACTCCCGCCACCTGAGGGCAGTGATGGGCCCCCCCCCAAAAAAAATAAAAATTTTTGCTATTGTAGGGGCTGAGCCCCGGTGGTGTAGTGGTTTTGTGCGATACTGCGGCCCACTGGGTTGGTGGTTCAAATCTAGCAGCAGCTCTCCAGGAGCAAGGCTGGGCCTCCTACTCCCACCAGTGGGCAGTGATGCCCAAAACAAACGAACAAAAAAAAATTTTGCTACTGTTACATATTGGGCAACCACTGTATAACGGTCAAACTAAGGTGACCAGATTTTAAGCAGGACACTATTGATAGGGGATGGGGGGGGGGTCTTGATTAAAAATTTGGCCTATATGGAGCAACAAAAATAGTATTGTAATATATTTACTTTTAAAACACCGCAGGACGTTGTTAAATTGCTAAAAAGCGGAACTTATCTTTTGACCCCCTTGTTGAGACACACAAATTGAGAATCAATCGGTGCTCTCATAAAAAGTAACGGGGGGGGGGGGGGTTGTTAAGTCTTGGGATGCCAGAAGGGATGTTCCACCCTGTCCCACAGTGTCACTGAGTTGAAATCAATTCCATGGCAGTGCGTTTGGTTTTCGTTTTTTGGTTCGTAGAAGGGCATCGTGTTTGGTAGAGGGACAGTGGGGAAAGAAAAAGGCCCTCAAGGAACTGAATTTACACCAAGCTGAACAATGGACTAAAGCATAGAAGTACTGGTGAGGATGGTGTAGGAAAAGGTGTTTGGGGTTTTTTTGTCCATGGCATGACTAAAATAATTTATATTGTCATCATTTGTAAGACCAGTTGTCCCTACTCGATTTCCTGAATGGTTCATCCCTTCCCCGTAGATCTGGAAGGTCATCTCTCTCATACAACTAGGGTTCTTGTATGGAGAGGTCTACTGATTGCTTCTATTCTTTTCCACTATTCTTTGTGTCTAGCCCTCTCATCTAACTTTAAACACAATCATCATCCCCATACGCTTGACTAACACTAGAATGTGTAAAGCACATTCAAACCTATTGCTCAATTCAAACCTCAGAGATGCCCTAAGAGTTGAGTGTTCTTATTCCCACTTATTTAGTTGAAGAGAAAAGAGCTCATTAGTGTTGTGTGAATTATCCATGGTTACCATTTAGTAAGCAGAAGAGTAAGGACCCAATTGCATCTCTTCCTTTACCACTCTTTCTATCACCTCTGTCAGAAAAGGACAATAATAATAACTTTCAAACATCTCCCCACCAAACTGTCTCCACATACAATTAAAACAAATAAAAACCATGTTTTAACAGCTCAGTTGTTCACAGGAACCTGTGCATAATGCCTATTTTTGAAAGTAAATTCCATTCTGAAGGTGTACCTGTCCTGGGCTCCTTACAGACAATGCCAGTCTTCATTATCCACCTTTTCTCCTCACATCAGCCACAGTGCAAAGGTAAAACAGAGCTGTGTAAATCACATCTCAGGAAGGGAAGGATACAAAGCTAATATTCCCCAAGCTGGAACTCAACACATCAAAACGCACATGTTACACATAAGCTGGGAGACATGCTACAAAAGGCAGGGGCATTAGACAAACTGTCCAACAATGCAGAACCTAGATCAAAACCAGAAAAGCCCTCACTGCCAATTACGACTCACACCACCGTGTAGGACATCCTTTCCAAGGATGTAAACCTTTATAGAAGTAGAAAGCCTCATTTTTTTCCCACGGAGGGGCTGGTGGTTTTGAACTGCTGATCTTGCAGTCAGCAGCTCAAGGTATAAATCCCCCCTGCCCTAGGGCTCATTAGACATGAGTAGATATTATGTAAATGTTTTTATGGAAAAAAATAAATGAATTGCTTCGTCCCTAGTCAGAACCACCAGTTTTTTTCCAGGCTCTGCATGGAGCTATCTATTAAGAACAACAACAAAAAGGGCAGCCCCAAATGAGAGGGCCTGGCACACTCAGTGAAGCTGTACTATTCCCCTACTATTACAGTGCTGTCTGAATCGTTCAGTGAAAAAGCAGGTTCCGGCTGAGCCCCGGTGGCGTAGTGCTTGTGCGCAGGACTGCAGCCCACGGGGTTGGAGGTTCGATTCCAGCTCCATGGAGCAAAGGCTGGGCCTCCTACTCCCACCACCTGAGGGCAGTGATGCCCAAAAAAGAAAAAAGAAAAGAAAAAGCAGGTTCATTTCCCTAGAATAAAGGTCCAATTCAACAAAGTTAACATTCAGAAGGCACCTATGCTTTCAAGGTAATCACCCACATGAAGTGAGACACACAAGCACAAATGTTTGGCTTGGAGGCAGAAAGCTATGCCACAAAGTGCTTTCTGCCACAAAGTGACAGACACAGATGACATAAAAAGGCGAAACCCCCCCCCAAAAAAAAGGGGGAACCCAGACTGAATACTACTGGTCCTTGCAGATTGAAGGGGGCAAGGATGTGAACATAGATACTGGGGTCTATGCTTTACACTAGGGGCCAATCAGATCCTACTATAACTCAAAATCATTCTTAAATTCTTTACGTAACTCAGCAAATCTGGGCTTAGTGCCTTCAAGAAGGTGGAGGGGAATCACGTCAAGAAGGTGGGGTGTTTCAATTTTTAAAATTCATGAAAACTTTGGAACCCATGAAAATGTGTTCCATCCCTAAACAAATGGGAAGTGGGTGTGGCCCCTCCAAGGCTGCAGGGGGGTGGGGGGGACTCGGGAACGCCAGGAAGGTCGGAAGGGCCTAGCTGGACCTTTCAGGCCAGGACGGGGGACCCAGGCACAGACCAGCACAGTTCATGCAGACAGCCACTGCCACACAGCGCCCCAAACTCTACGCCTCAGAGCGCAGTGGGAAAGCTGAACGCAGCAGGCCAAACCTCCAAGGTCGGCACGCGCTTCCACCAGGCCACAGAGGCCAACAAAGAGGGGCTCGGGAGCCCCCGCGGCCGCCCAGGGTTCATGGCCAACTGAGGACGCCTGCAGCCCCGGTGTAGTGCCCGACCCAAGGTCGGCTGGTTTGCGCCCCGAGGGCCGGCGGACCCCGGGCCTGGGCGCCGCGAGGCTCGGGGTCCGGCTGCCCTGGAGGTCCTGCAGCCGCCCGGCGCGCCATCTTCACCAGGGAGCCGCGCGCCCCGGGGCGCCCGGAGCCGCGTCCCGCCGGCCGGACTGGCCTTACCTGCACGTCACTCAGCTCCACACGCAGATACAGCTCTCGGTGTCGCTGAGCCCAGTAGACGTGCGGAGTGAGCACCTGCTTCTCCATGGCCACGCAGCCCCGGCTCGCGGCGCCCACCTGCCTCGCCGCCTCCACTGGCGCGCGGCTGGAGCCGCCGGTCGCAGGCCGCAGACCCCGGCGCTGGCGAGCGCCCGCACTCCGGCAGCCCCGACACGACCCCGCGCTGGAGTCGCGCCTGCGCACTGCGACCGGGGCCGGCGGGGCGCGAGGCCTGGGGCGGGGCGAACCGGCGCCGGCGGAGAGGCGGGGAGAGGGGGCGCGAGGCCCTCGGCGGGGGCGGGGGCGCGGGCGAGCCTGGACTGGAAGACCGGGCAGTGCCTGCAGGCGCTTTGGAGTTGTTGGGCAAGTTCTTCTTGCTTCTCTTTGGGACTTTGCTTTAAAACGAAAGTGTAAAGGCCTGAGTGTCTGAAGGGTCTGATCTGTACAGGAAACTTTGACTTGGGACGGGGTGTAAGAATGACACTGTAATTCAAAGCTAAATGTGGTCTACAGAAGGGAGTAAGAGAGACCCATGCCTCATACCAACACCATAAGAAAGATGATGGTTACAGGCGAGAGATAGGGGGAGTGGAATCGTGTTCTAAGAGACGGAGTTGGGGGAGGAAAATAGCTTCTCGGCCTTTTGGCTAGGAACAAGTATAGTACTAAGAGGTGGGAAAAGTAGCTGTAAGAATCCTAAGCTTCCAGTCCTGTCCAATAGCATTCCTGTCAGCCTTGGCCACATTTGAAATGTGGCTAGGGAAACAGAAGAAATGAAATTTTTGTTTTTTTTGGGGGGGCGCATCACTGCCCTCTGATGGTGGGAGTAGGAGGCCCAGCCTTGCTGCTGGATTTGAACCTCCATCCCAGTGGGCCGCTGTCCCGCACACAACCACTACGCCACCGGGGCTCAGCCCGAAATGAATTTTTAATTTTATTTTGCACTCATGTATGCAACTGGCTCTCTCTTAAAATTGGAAACGCGAGGGTGATAATGACCCCAGGTGATTGAGTGCCTTTGCTGACCCCATCACCGCAGCGGCTGACAATCCCTCTGCCCCACAGGTCGGGAACCCTAACCCTTTATTCTTAATTCCACAACCTCAGTTTATCAGGGTGCTGCCATTGAATAACGTGTGAGAGCCACAGCAGCTCAGCCACTGCCTCTTTTCAGCATGGCTGCATTCACTTGATCACTGAGGGCTGAAGGGTTGGAGTTCACCTTCTTGGAGAAGTACTTTCTGATGCCTCGCAAATTGACAAGTAGAAACTTGGGCCCCTTCTGCACTATGGAGACCATGGAGTTGGACACATCCTGAGGACTTGAGACATCTGCTCTTGTATTACCATGAGCAACTAACAACTGAAGCAGTGAGCTATGGGAATACTGGGTTACTTAGTGACAAGCAGATGGCTGTCACCTGTATTTCAAAGTGCCTGTTTTTTAATCTCAATAAAATGTTGATAAGGGGACTGAGCCCCGGTGGCGTAGTGGTTGTGCACAGGACTGCGGCCCACTGGGATGGAGGTTCAATTCCAGCTCCACGGGAGCAAAGGCTGGGCCTCCTACTCCCACCACCAGAGGGTGGTGATGCCCAAAAAAACAAAAACAAACAAAAAAATATTGATAAGGTTAAAAAATATGCAACACAAAAACAAAAATAATAACATCTTAAACTGCTTCAACTGCTCCCTACTTACATGCTCAATTTTTTCTGTGAGAAAAAGAAAATTAAATGGGAAACACTTTTTTATTAAAAGATTATTTGGGGGCTGAGCCCCAGTGGCGTAGTGGTTGTGCGCGGGACTGGGGCCCACTGGGACGGAGGTTCGATTCCAGCTCCACGGAGCAAAGGCTGGGCCTCCTACCCCCACCACCTGAGGGCAGTGATGCCAGAAAAAAAAAAAGATTATTTTATCCCACAGACTTGGTGGTTCAAATCCAGCAGTAGCTCTCCAGGAGCAAGGCTGGGCCTCCCACTTCCACCAGAGGGCAGTGGTGCCCCCCCAAAAAAGATTATTTTACTGAGGACTCTTACAACTCTTTTTTTTGCAAGGGGGTGGGGGTCATCTCTGCCTCTGGTAGTCGTGGGAGCTACCCAGCGCTTCTCCTGAGAGCCCCTGCTGGATTTGAACCGTCAAGCCCGGGCCACAGTCTCGCACTCAACCATTAACGCCACCGGGGCTCAGCCCCCACAACTCTTACAACAATCCATACATCAATTGTATCAGGCATATTTGTACATATGTTGTCATCGTTCTTTTCTAGATACTTACTTTCTATTGAGTCCTTGGTATCAGTTCCTTCTTTTTACCCTCCCCCCATCGTGACCTCTTGATAGATTATAATTATTATGTTCATATCTCACACTGATCACTGTCTCCTTTCCCCTCTAGTTTCAGTTGTACTTCCTGCTGGAGGAGTGCGTGTGGGTATGTGATCATTGCGATCAGGCCCCCTCCTCTATCCCCTTCCTGGTATCCCTATTCCCATTCCTGTTCCTGGAATCTGTGTGTCATGAACATTTATCTTTTATCTATCCCTGTGTATGTGCTCCAGTCTACCCCGCAGTGAGAAGCAGCACTGGGGTCATGGCAGTGGCGTTTGGGGAAGCCTCAAGGACCCCAAGGAGTATTCTGTGTTTCATTGGTTCTTTACTGGTTGACTCATCCCTGACCTGTGACTCCATTGTCTACACAGGAACTTTGGATCTCTGTTCCCAACCCCCTAGTTATCAAGAAACAACATTTCTATGAACACCAGAAGCTTGGGGCAAAAGTGGAGTTTACAATTCACTTCTCTAAACACATATTTATTTAGCAAAATGCTGAGCACAGGGCTCCAGAGACAGAAATTATGTCAGCTCTCTCAGGAAATATTTAACTCAGAGAGTTTCAACATCATAACTGTACTAACTTCACAAAGAAGTTAGAAGGTGAAACTGATGAAAGAAATGATGGCTGCCTGGAGAACTGATATCTAAGAGCTAATCTTGAGAACTGGTTAGTAAAATGCAAAGAGAAACTTGCCAAGGTGAGGGACAGAGGTGGGGCAATGGAGGCATTGGCCACAAGTGCAAAGGTGCCTAGATGTGTAAGGGCCACATTTTGTCTTGAGTAAGGGGATGTTGAAATGTGTTATACTGTGTAACGTGATACCTAAGGGACTTGTGGCCATGTAGGAGAAAGGGTTCCCTGATCTTGGGGCTAAAGGTGGGGAGCAGACCAAGGGAGCCTTTGCTTCAGTAAAGTGAAGCTTGCACGCTATATCCCACAAGTACACTGGAATCCAATAAGTTTGTTAAACTACAGATCAGCCAGGAGGGTTCCTATGCCAGCTAAGTCAATCCCCTTCCCCAGTAGAATGCCCTACAGAGGACAGCACTGAAGATACAGCCTGGGGAGAGTGTCCAGTCTGCCCAGACCACATGGGAGCAAACAGAGAGAGAGAGCGCGCGCGCGCAGCAACCAGGCCGACAAAGCACCAGAGACAACAGTGCAGGAATTGTGCCCAGTTTGACCAAGGGGAGCAAAGTAACAAGTTCAGAGGAATTCTGAAAATAGACTTCAGACTGAGGGTGGGGGTGGGGAGTGCAGGGCTTGGCACTGCATCAGACCCGGTAGGAAAACATTCATAAGGGTCAGCAGACAGGCCTGGAACCATTCATAAGCTATTTTTTTAATCATTTTATTGGGGCTTGTACAACTCATCACAATCCATCCATTGTGTCAAGAACATTTGTACATTTGCTGCCCTCATCATTCTCAAAACATTTGCTTTCTACTTGAGCCTTGGTATCAGCTCCTCATTCCCACCCTCCCCACCCCCTATGAGTTATTTTTTCTTTTGTTAAGTCTATCTAGGGCTGAGCCCCGGTGGCGTAGTGGTTGTGCGCGGGACTGCGACCCACTGGGACGGAGGTTCAATTCCAGCAGTGGGGCTGGGCCTCCAACTCCCACCACCGGAGAGCAGTGATGCCCAAAACAAAACAAAACAAAACAAGTCTATCTATAAAAAACAGCAATCCTGAGGAGAAAACAAATTCAAAAACCATGTATCCAATTTTTTATGAAGGGGAGTGGATGTAGTGGAGACACAAAGCCCACCAAGAGAATTGGACAGTCCCTTTCAGCAGGACCTCACAAAACAGAGGATAAATCCAAGGTGCATTGTAGCACTGATAAATTACATAACTGTCCTCTAGATCTTTAGGATTTTCTCCCCTTACTATTATGGTCCATACATATACCTCATTGGTCATGTTAGATTTGTGTAAGTTCATTTGTTCATTTAAGATCGCTGGGGCTGAGCCCTGGTGGCATCAGTGGGATTGCGGCCCGCAGGCTTGGTGGTTCAAATCCAGCGGCGCCTCTCAGGAGCAGCACAACCACCAGAGGGCAGTGATGCCCCAAAAAAAAGAAGGGGAAAAAAAAGATCACTGGATACGTGATAGTTGTGTTAGCCTGGGTTAAGTAGAGGAACAGAATTCATAGACGCATATGTGGGAAGCAAAAGGGTTCTCCCCCAGGTTGTCTCCCCCAAATATCTGCCAAATCTAAGAGGCTGCTTGCTACACATGGTAAACAATGAGACCTGGAGGTCAACGCAAGCCTCTTTGAGATTATTCTCCCTAAGGCTTATCAGCCAGCTAGAGCAATCAGATGGTGTATATAGTCTGTCCTACCCTAAGCACAGTCCACTCCCTTCTGTAAAGGACAGTGGGTTGTCTCCCTGAAGGCAAGGGGAGCCTACTGGAGGATGACTAAGGTTAGGCTGTCATCTTGAGTCTAGGGTCTGCCCATCTTGTCACATGTGTACCCCTAATTCCTCCCCTTCCTATTGCATGTACACCCCTAGCTCACTCCCTTCTTGTGATGCTTCTGTCTGCACAGCTCCTTGCTGTGACATATCTAGTTACCTGTAATCACACCTCTAAGTATATGTAGGCCTTGGTCTGAAATAGAGAGAGTCACTATCTGCTCTCTCCCCTCTCTTCCTCCTGCTCTCTGCATGGGACATATTGGAATGAGTAAGATATGTCAAAGCCAAACTCACTGCCAGCGAGTCGGTGCCAACCCTATAGAACAGGGTAGGACTGGCCCTGTAAGTCTCTGAGACGGTCACTCTGCGGGAGTTGAAAGTCTCAACTTTCTCCCTCAGAGAGGTGGGTGGTTTCGAACTGTGAACCATGCAGTGAGAAACCTAACATGTAGCTCCTATGCCATCGAGCATGTCTTCTTACTACTCTCAGAATTACTCTCCTGATCTCTTGCTTGCTTGCTTGCTTAGTTTCTATCCAGATTTCAGTCACCGGAGATTAATTTTGATCAAGTTTTGAATTTCACATAAGTGGAATCTATAGTATGCACGTTTTGGTGTCTGCCTTCGGTCATTCAACGTAACTAACCTTTGAGATATGCGTTGTTGTATGATTCAGTAGTTCTTCCTTGTTTGACTTTTGTTTTTGCTGTGTAGAATTTCTTTGTATGAATATATCACAGATTAATAATCTCTTCTCTTAGAGACAGATCTTTGTATTTTTCCAGTTTCCAGCTACTATCAATATTTCTGTTCTTGCCCTTTGATAGCAATGCAGAAATCAGAGGTTTGTCAGGTGACCCCTAACCAAGGCGAGTGCGATAGCTAAGCAGAGGATGCAAACAGGACAGGTGCGCTGTAACAGGTTCTTGGGAAGAGGGAGCTCTTTTCAGGCTGCTCTTACTGACAGAGGAGATGAAAGAGTTAGCCTGCTGTTAAAATACTAGAAGCCTAACACGATGTAGCAGCTTTTTAAAAATCTAAAATGTAGTAGTCCACACCCTTGCAGTAAAAATTCCTTTTAAGCGCAATCAGTAGGGGTGTTCTAACTCAGGAAGGTGGTAAGTAGGCAGGGTCAGTAAGGTAAATTGCCAGTCATGAAGGCCCCATGAGGCCTCAGGGGATGGTGGTCTGATTATTCCTGAATAAATTTAAGTATAAATAATTACCTATCATCATTGCTAAACCAGCCATGTTGTTTTGGAGTTGTCCATTGTATTCTCTGACCATTGCAAAACCTGCTAGTCACTTCCTGGGATCATTGCAAAACCTGTTTTTTGGTTACTTTGTTTTTCATGAAATTTAAGATATGTAACTTGCTTAATTTTCACTGGGTTTTGAACTCATTTGGAGGTATCAAACCACACTGCTTCCTTTTGTCTCATGCTTCAGAATTAAACTCAGAGTTTCTCAGATTAACCTGGTTTTTGTCTTCAATTGCAAGAGTTGCAGGTGGCCTTGAGCCCTTGTTCACTGCCATTACTAGATGACTTCACTGTCACGAGTTTGCCTGTTTTATCAAATCAAAGTCTTAGACTCTGTCAGCTCCAATGTTGTCATCAGCCTCTTCAACGTTGTCTTACAAAGAAACCCCTCTTTCCCAGTAAAATCTAGTAAAAAATAAATAAAACTGGAGAAGAGTAGCATCCAGGTGAATTATAAAACTAAAAGGTGACATCCAAATGGCAGTGCCCAGCTGAAGGAGGCAGAGCTGTGGACTTTATGAAAATGTCAGTTAAATGAAAATGCAAATCAGGTGTTGGGTTTGTGTCTGGCCTTGTTACAGACTTCTTAGCCCTGCTTGCCCCAGAGAAACCTGACTCCATCCACTCCCCAGACTTCTGATTATCCCCAAATGTGTTAGTCTGAGGAAACAAGAGAAACAAATTCATAGACATGAATATGTGTATAAAAAAGAGGTTTATGGGGCTGAGCCCCGGTGGTGTAGTGGTTGTGCGCGGGACTGCAGCCCACTGGGACGGAGGTTCAATTCCAGCAGTGGGGCTGGCCCCCCAAAAAAAAAGAGGTTTATGTACATGAGCAATTGAACATTGAGAAAACATCCCAGCCCAGTCCAGGGTCATCAGTCTGATATCAGTTTATTAGTCCATATGTCCGATACCAATCTATAAGTCCTCTTCAGACTCACAAAGCACATACAATGACACCAGACAATCACAGGCCAGTGGGTGCAGAGTCTTGTATATCCAGTGGTGGTAGAAGCATCTCAGTGCTGGCAGGGGTCTTCCCATAGCTCCTTCAGTTGCCAGGGCTCAGAGTCATGAGTCTTGTCAGCTGCAATTTCTCCCAGGAAATGAACTGTGAGTCTCCCACCTCCAAAGGGGAAATACTGCCGGATTTCCCAGAATTCTCAGAGGGGAAGGCCATGTCCACAAGAGGTCTCATTGACTATCTCCAGATTGACAGGCTAGACTTCAGCCCTATACTCCAGATCCTAAAATTGACACCAGATTAGGTGACTGCCACACCAAATTTCAAAGAACATTAACAAGGGACACAGTGCAAGTCCCATGCAGATACCCAAACTGCTTTGATGGAGTATAAATTCATTGGGAAGAATTCCCAATTGATAGGGCAGAATTCATTGGGAAGGGTTGGCTCCCTGTCATCAAGTCAATTCTGACTCATAGAAACCTTTTTTTCCCCCATAGCAACTTTTTTGGATGGGGGAGAACTGTCTCTGTGCCTTTACAAAACTGTGAGTCTCCACAGCAACAGACTGCCTCAGTCATCTCCCTCAGAGCAGCTAGTGGTTTCAAACTGCTGACCTTGTTGTTAATAGCCTACTTTTTTCTCCTCCTCTACACAGGACCCTCTTCATCAGTTCTCAACCTGTGTGTCACGACCCCTTTGAGGGTCAAAGGACCCTTTCAGGGGTCACCTATGGCCATCAGAAAACACATACTATATTTTTCAGACCATAGATGCACCTGACGCACCATAAGATGCACCCAGTTTTTACAGCAGGAAAACAAGAAAAAAATATTCTGAACCAAATAATGCCAGTGTACTACTTATAAAACAAAATACAGTCATATTTACCAGGATAAGCTCAAGAGTGGGGTTAAGAACCATCATCACTTTCATTAACAAATGAGGGTAGGTGTGAACTGTACTGATCATGTGATCTGACTGACATTGAGACTCCAGGAGTCAGGACTTCCCCCAAACACACAGCAATCCACAGCATGCAAACAGCAGCAGACAGTCAGCAGGCACATGGGTCATAAACAAATGTTCTGAGGTACCGCACCTTCAGGCCATAAGACACTCCTTCATTTTCCCACTTTTGGGGGGGAGAAAGTGCATCTTATGGTCCAACAAATATGGTATTTCTTTTTTTTGGCATCACTGCCCTTGAGTGGGAGTGGGAGACTCAGCCTTGCTGCTGCTGGATTTGAACCACCAAGCCAATGGGCTGCAGTCCCGCACAAATATGGTATTTCTGATGGTCTTACTTAGGAACTCAGACACCGCTTCTTTATCGTCTCTAGGCGGTCTGCCCACGTGCAGAGACACTCACATACACCTGAGTGAAGTACCCAGCATGCTTCAAGACAAAGTTTCATTTATTTGTAATTAGAAATAAATACTTCACAATATATAAAGGAGTTTTTGTGATTAATCATTGTGCTTTAATGATGTTCAATTTGTAACAATGAAAATACATCCAGCATATCATATATTTACATTATGATTCATAACAGTAGCAAAGTTGGTTATGAAGTAACAATGAAAATAATGTTATGGTTTGGGGTCAGCACACCTGAGCAACTGTATGAAAGGGCAGCAGCATGAGGGAGGCAGAGAACCCTTGTTCTCCATGATCCTTTTCCAAGCATGTAGATCTTCTGGTTTCAGGGGTATAGAGATGGTGTGGTCTATTTGATTAATTTATTTCCCTTTATCCTTTGATTTTCGTTGTTTGTTTTTTTTTGGGGGGGGGCATCACTGCCCTCTGGTGGGAGTGGGAGGCCTCCAGCCTTGCTCCTGGAGAGCTGCTGCTGGACTTGAACCGCCAACCCAGTGAGACGCAGTCCCATATTCAACTACTATGCCACCGGGGCTCAGTCCCTATCCTTTGATTTTCATCACCTTTCTGACCTCCAGACAGGAAGCGTCGTCCTATAATATCACCTTAGATGGCAGCTTACAAGCTTTTCAGATCCAAGTCACTACTCACCAAAGCAAGATGGAGAACACTATCTATGTGACACTAATGACCTCAGTGTCCCCTGAGACTATGGTACTGATCCTTCAGGCTCAGTGGCTCCTTCACTTAAGGAGTTTTGTTACATGTAAGAAGTTTTCTAACTGCTCTTTGCATGCTCCTGCAAGGAGCATGGATACATTCATGCATTCTAGGATATAATGGCAGTCACAGTAAATACACTTAAATACCCTCTGTCAAATCTATCTATATTTGTGGCCACTCCTCACCCCACCCTCATTCTTCCTGTTCAGCCTGTGTCTATCCAAACATCTACCTGTAGATCACTGCCACTGCAGCATTGTGTATTTGCCTCTCTTGCCTTGAACTCTTGCAAAACACTGAACTGTCTTGCTCTGCTTCCCTCATTTTTTTTTTTTTTTTAGGCATCACTGCCCTGGTGGTGAGAGTAGGAGGCTCAGCCTTTGCTCCTGGGAGCTGGAATCGAACCTCCATCCCAGTGAACCGCAGCCCCGCGCACAACCACTACGCCACCAGGGCTCAGCCCCTCTTCCCTCATTTTTACACAGACCTCCCTCAATGTATGTTGCCTTCCCTTTCATCGAAGTCAATGCTAATGATCTTTCTTCGAACCAGTGACTGCCCCACTCCATCCCCAGCAATGATCAGAGAAACTTTCTTTTAGTGTGAAAACTTTTTCGGGCTGAGCCCCGGTGGCATAGTGGTTGTGCGCAGGACTGCGACCCACTGGGATGGAGGTTCAATTCCAGCAGTGGGGCTGGGCCTCCTACTCCCACCGCCGGAGAGCAGTGATGCCCTCCCCCCCCCAAAACAAAACAAAAAAAACAAACTTTTTTTTCCACTTTTGATAGCAGTGGATCCATTTCCTATTTGCCCTTCTGTGATTGGTTAACTTCACTCAACACAATGTCTTCCACGTTAATCCATGTTACCAAAGCTTGCTTACCCACCTACGACTGATGGGCGTCTGGGTTGTTTCCTGTCTTTGCTGTTGTGAATAGTGCTGCCAAGAACACTGGCACAGGGGTGGGTAAATAGCTGTGTCTGTTGTGGATCTTATTTCTCTAGGATATATCCTCAGCGGGGGGATTGCTGTGTCATATAGTATGTATAGTCCCGATTTTTTTGTTTGTTTTTTTTTGGGGGGGTGGGCATCACTGCTCTCCGGTGGTGGGAGTAGGAGGCCCAGCCCCACTGCTGGAATTGAACCTCCATCCCAGTGGGCCGCAGTCCCGCGCACAACCACTACGCCACCGGGGCTCAGCCCTAGTCCCAATTTTTTAAATCATTTTACTGTGGGTTCATATATAGCTTATCACATTCTATACATACATATACTGTGCAAGCACCTTCGCAAACCTGCTGCCATCATCATTCTCCAAATATCTGCTTTTCCACTTGAGCCCTTGAAATCAGCTTTTCATCTTTTTCCCTACCCCCCTCCCAGTCCCAACTTTGTGAGCACACACTATCCAGCTTTCCACAGTGGTTGGACCATTTCACAGTCCCACTAGCTGTGAATGAGGGTCCTGTCACTGTGCTCTCATCAGCATTTGCTGTGATCCGTTGTTTTGGTTTTAAATTTTGTGTGACACTATTTGTTATTTACCCTTCTGTATTTTTGAGATTTGAAACTAAAAGAATTCTGAAGGGGTGAAATCAGAGCTGCAAGGTGTAGGAGATCAAGTTTTCCAAAGGAACCCATTTTTATTTTCTTAAAACTTAGTAGTCATCCCCTGTGATAATCCTATGTCCTTCTAGAAAAGTCTATCAAGATGTTCCCTTTGGGTTCCCCCACCCCCACCCCCCAAATAGTCACCCTCTCAACCTGCTGAGCTGACCTCTTTATTTGAATTTTGACCCAAAGCCACTTTTTATTGTTGCTATTGTTCTCCCTGCACTCAGCTGAGATTTATTTTATTGTGAATTAGGTGAGGTGTTACATATTTGATCCATTTTGCGTTTTTAACAACTTACCAAACCTCCCAATGCATGCTCTGTGTATCTCCCCTCTCTTCCCCCACCCCACCCCCATCTCCCTCTTTAGTATATTATCTTCCCCTTCACCAGAGTTCACACCTATCTCCCTCTCCACTCCAACAATCAAACACCAAACGCACTGCCATCGAGTCAATGCCAACGCAGAGCAGCCCTGGAGGACAGGGTAAAACTGTTTCTGTGGGTTTCTAGGCCTGTATCTGTTTTGATAGAAACAGGGATAGAAAGTATCATCTTTCATCTGAGGAGTGGCTGGCTGGTGGTTCAGAATTGATGACCTTGTGGATGAGGGTCATCATGACTCCCAATGCATAACTCCTACCCCACCAAGGCTCCTGGACCCTTTTCATTGGTTTCCAAATTATTGTTTGTCACTGCCCCCTTTTCAGAAAATAATAATGATAATAATAATGACTTAACACCCCTCCCCCTTGCAATGAAAAACTTTTGTGCTATAGCCCATAATCTAGGATAAAGTATAGGTATTTGCTGTGGCAGCCAGCCTGCCTCATTCTAATGGCCTCCATACAGTAGTATCACCCACTTTCGGGCACACTGCTAGCTAATTGCTTCCCCTTTTCACTTTTCCCCTTCTACCTCTGTTTGGGCCGGGGTCGAATAAGGCAGCTCCCTGGATCAGGCAGTCCCTTAGACCAGGTGGCCCCAGGCACCCCTTTGCATCAGCTTCGCAATAAGGAGATGAACAACCTGTTGAACTTTATAAACCCTGCCTCTGGCATCGCACAGAGCTTATCTCCCCAAAGGGCACAGTCTCTTCACAGAGCTTATCTCTCAGGGTGGGGTCTGTACAGCCTCTTCCCTCAGTGTTCCAGGAATAGGGTCTGTGAAAGACAAAATATACTCACAAACCATATCCTGATTCAGACCTTGCAGCTGCACCATCAGAAAGCCTCATTCCCCTTATTGGTACATACGTCCTTAGCTCAAGCCCTATACATGTCCCCACACCTCAATGCCAGGCTCGGCTTCCCTGGCCTAACTCTCAGACCTCGGGACCATCCAGGAGCTCAAGATGCTCCTGTCTCCCTTTCTCTGCTGTCTCTTTCCTCTCTCAAAAGTCCTTCCCTACCTCCAATAAAGCCTATATTTACCTTTCACCCCTAACTGAGCAATATCTCCCTCCTGAGGCTCCGTCTAAACCTCTAGTAACGATCAAAGTCTGTTTCTTTTGGTATGAAAATCTTTTTTTTAAAAATAGTTGCCACATATATTTGTCCTTTTGTTTCTTACTAACTTCACTCTATATAATATCCTCTAAGTCCAACCAAATCATGAGGTGTTTTTCAGTTTCCTCATTATTCTCTAGCAAGGCATACATAGTATTTCATTGTGTCTATGTAACCACAACTCTAAGTCCATTTCTTCCAATGGGCATTTAAGTGTCTCCACAGAAGCCACTGCTTTGATTGGACCTGAATTTGAAGGCACCCTAACTGGTGCTGTGAGTTAGGTGTTGTTAGGCTGTTTGAGTCAGTCATTTCTTGTTTCTCTGACTGCTAGCGATTAAAAGCTCAGTCAACAAAAACATCCTGAGACTGGCCTAAGACTTTTTCCTCTGTGTGCTTACAGTTATTTCTCATGGTTACCTTGAAAACGGAGTTCATGTGAAACATCTTTATGTGCGTCCCAAGAGTGTAAATTCCAAAGCCATAGGTATATCTTCTCTCTGTACTCTGAAAACAGGCCATCACAAAGGCAGGCCAGTGGATGCTGCACTGCTGTGATCTCCTCACTGCTCTACCTTCTAAAGAAATCAGGCCTTTCTTCCTTTGACTTGGAGTGCGTCCATGGCCGGTGACACACTAGAATAAAACACTCGGGCCCAGGTAATATGGGGTAAGAAACTGGCTAACCTGAGGACAATGATGGTGAGAGAAAAAAGACATCACTAGACATACTGTCAGAATTGTTTAAAGCGGGCTGAGCCCCGGTGGCGTAGTGGTTGTGCGCGGGACTGCGGCCCACTGGGACGGAGGTTCAATTCCAGCAGTGGGGCTGGGCCTCCTACTCCCACCACCGGAGAGCAGTGATGCCCCAGAAACCAAAAACCAAAAAAAAAAAAAAAAAAGAATTGTTTAAAGCTTGTGACATATTTGTTCAAAAACTTAAATATGGGGTGGGGGTGGGGTGGGGGATTGGAGATCAGGCAAAAGATCTGTTTTGCTACATTGTATTGGATTGTACCATGCCCCCAAGGGCATATAGAACAACTCCAATTGATACTTTATCATCAACTGTTATATATGTACCTTCAATTAGAAAAAACACCTCTGGAGAGAACAAGTCTCCCCCTTTTAGTAGCCTACACGGAGGTTTAGCTACAGAAAATAATGCCTATGACAAACATTAAAATTATGTTCCTCTCCAACCATCTGGTACCCATCTTAAATAATTACATATCGAGCAAATAACGCAACACCAAAACTCTGCCTTAGACAAGGTCCAATTATTAATTTTCTTCTTTTTTGGGGGGGGGGATCACTGCCCTCTGGTGGGAGTAGGAGGCCCAGCCTTGCTCCTGGAGAGCTGCTGCTGGATTCAAACTGTCAACCCTGTGGGTCGCAGCCCCACACACAACCAGTAGGCCACCAGGGCTCAGCCTCAGCCCTAATTTTCATGGAAAACAAAGTATAAAAATCAGTAAGTCCGGGCTGAGCCCCGGTGGCGTAGTGGTTGTGCGCGGGACTGCGGACCACTGGAATGGAGGTTTGATTCCTGCTCCAAGGAGCAAAGGCTGGACCTCCTACTCCCACCACCTGAGGGCAGTGATGCCCCCCCAAAAAAAACAAAAAACAAGGGCTGAGCCCCAGTGGCGTAGTGGTTGTGCGAGGGACTGCGGCCCACTGGGATGGAGGTTCAATTCCAGCAGTGGGGCTGGGCCTCCTACTCCCACCACTGGAGAGCAGTGATGCCCCCCCCAAAAAATAAAAAAAAAATAAAAACAAACAAAAAATACCAAAAATAAAAATCAGTAAGTCCAACTACCATTCCACCTTGACTGATGATCATTTGGAAGTGTGCTTGAGGCTGGCTGTCAGCAGCTACTGTCCAGACTATATATTCCTGGTTCATTCTATTTAGTGCAAGTCATCAGAGTAAACTTAGGTAGTGACAAAAATATATACATAGTTAATTGTGCTGTGTTGTGCAATAGGGACATATGCAGTTATGCAAGGTACATAAACATACATTGTACATATAAAGAATTCTCAATGCATTTATAATTAAATGTAATAAATTAAATGTTTTGGTTTTCCATTTTTGTAGTTGGTAGATCATTTTGACTTGATCATTTTATAAGTAGCTCATATTTTGAAAAAGTGTGAGCACCCCTGCTCTAAACTCACTGCCATGGCATTGATCCTGACCCACAGTGACATTATAGGGCAGGGCAGATCTGCAATTGTGATTTACCAAAACACTGTGTGAACCCTGTTCTTTATCAAGCATGATGTCATTCTCTAGGAACTGGTCCCTCCTGATCACATGACCTAAGTACATGAAATGGAGTCTCACCATCTGTGTTTCTAGGGAGTATTCTGTGCATATGAAAAGACCATAGATTGGGTCCAGGGCATCTTAGTCCTCATAGTGACAGTACTTTTTAACTCCTTAAATAGATCTATTGCGGGCTGAGCCCAGTTGGCGTAGTGGTTGTACGCGGGACTGCGGCCCACTGGGGCGGAGGTTCAATTCCAGCAGTGGGGCTGGGCCTCCTACTCCCACCACTGGAGAGCAGTGATGCCCCCCCCCCCCAAAAAAAATAATAAAACAAACAAAAACCTATTAGATAGATCTATTGCAACAGGTTTGCCCAATGCAACACTTGCTATCTTGACTGCTACTGCTACTTCTGCGTCCATTGATTGTGGAACAGTATTTTCTCTTTTTATCATGATGTTCCTCATTGGTGTGGTTATGAGGCCTTTTTTTTCCTTTTCTTTCTTTTTGGGATGTTGAAATATAGACTTACTGAAAGTTGTAGTTCTTGATCTTCATCAGTATGTGTTTCAAGTTCGCTTAACTTTTGGCAAACAAGATTGTGTCATGCACACGTCAGGTTGTTAATAAATCTCCCTCCAATGATGTGATTTCTTCTTCTTGTAGTCCAGCATCTGCAGGTATTTGCTCAGAATATAGAGTGAAACATAGGGTTGAAGGAAATAATCCCGGCTCGTACCTTTCCTGATTTTTTTTCCTTTCCTGATTTATAAACCACACAATATTTCCTTGTTCTGACTGATTTTCGGTCTCTATATAGTTTCTGAATGACCACAATTTAGTGTTCTTTAATCCTCAATGTTCACAATGTTACCATAATTTTTATGAGCCACACAAATTACTTGCATAGTCAGGAAATCATAGCTAGACATCTTTATAGTATTCTCTGCTACCAGTAAAAATGCATCTGACATCAGCAATGCTATTCCTTATTGTACATATTCTTGTGAATCCATTTGGCATTTCTGGCAGTTCCCTGTCGATATACTGCTATAATTGTTTTTTAATTGTCTTCTGCAAAACTTTACTTGCATATATTGATTTTTTTATATAATTTCTGCATTCTGGGAGAAAAAATATGACTGAAAACCAAGAAGATATGGATTCCATCTAGTACTTAGTCATGTGGCTAGATAAGACCTTTACTTCTCTTAGGCCCTCTTTTTAATCTATAAAAGTATGCATATTTTTGTGGCTTGCTTGTTTGCTTTTGAGGAATTTTTTTGTTTTATTGGGATATAATTTATATGTCATAGAATCCAGTTGTTCAATCATCTTAAAGAGTTGTACAATCATTACCACAATCAATTTTAGAACATTTTCTTCTTTTTTTTTTTTTTTTTTTTTGGGGCATCACTGCTCTCCGGTGGTGGGAGTAGGAGGCCCAGCCCCACTGCTGGAATTGAACCTCTGTCCCAGTGGGCCGCAGTCCCGCGCACAACCACTACGCCACCGGGGCTCAGCCCTCACTTTCTTCTTTCTTGTTGGAATCTCTTTCTCCTTATTAGAGGGTAAATGGTCTGGACACAGGAATTCTAATGTTTAATTGCTGTCACTATTAAACTGGCATATGATAAAGATTAGATGAATTAATTGGAGAGATGAAATGCAAGGTATTTTATTGTGTTTTGTTTTATTTTGCTTTTGTGTATACCTATGTATTTGTGGGGTTTTTTTTGGGGGGGTGGGCATCACTCCCCCCTGGTGGGAGTAGGTGACCCAGCCTTGCTCCTGGAGAGCTGCTGCTGGATTTGAACCTCCAACCCAGTGGACCGCAGTCCTGCACACAACCACTAGGCCTGTGGGGCTCAGCCCCTGTGTACCTATGCATTTAAAACATTAAAATCTGCTCTCACAGGCTGAGCCCCGGTGGCGTAGTGGTTGAGTGCGGGACTGCAGCCCACTGGGTTGGCGGTTCAAATCCAGCAGCAGCTCTTCAGGAGCAAGGCTGGGCCACCTACTCCCACCAGAGGGCAGTGAGGCCCCCCCAAAAACCCCCCCCAAAAATCTGCTCTCACATCATCTGCAGAAAATTCACAGAGGAGACTCAGAGAAAATGAAAAGCCTGAGAGAAGGCACACTTAACCTTAGGGCCAATAATTACACAGTGAGCTGTGGATCTTTTATTAGAGCTATTATAATAAATGCTACCGACACAACTCTGACACATGGCTTCTTGGTAGTAACAGAATAAAGGGGGGCCCAGCTTCGCTGTCATCCCCCCAGGCTGTCTTTTTCTCTTTCTCTCAGCAGGGTAATTGGAAAGAAATTGAGAAAGTCAAGGTACCTGCCTGTGGTTCTGGTTCTAACAAGACACTTACCTCTCTTGCACTCTAGTTCCTTCAACTGTACGAGATCATGTGGCAATCCTGGTTTCCTTTCATAGTAACTAAATGGCATGCATGATGTCTTGGTACAGATAAACCATGATTCGAAGAGATTGCATGGCCTGCTGGAGATCTCTGACTCCTTTTAGAGCCTACCGTTTGGGCTTCCAAGTTCAGGTTTCTTTTCTTCACAATAATGCGAAGTTCATGCTTGGTTCTCCCAGGCTTGCGTTCCTTCCTTTATTTTTTTTTTTTCCTTTCTTTTCTACATCATAAGGGCAAGGATTTGTGCCGGCTTTAGGCTCTGCTCTATTCCCAGCGTCTACAACTGGGCCTGGCATTTAGCAGACTTGCCATGGTAGGCAGTTTAATGAAAAACTGAATTACGAGAGACGCGCTACCATTCGCCATGTGACTTGGAGCAAGTTGCTGTCCCTTTCCGGACTTTAATTCTATCCCCTCCCCACTTTTCGTTCTCTCGCCTCATTCGCTCCTCCCGCCGCTAGATGGCGCCGTCGTAACTGACCCGGCCCAGCAGGGAGCGGCTCCTTTCTTGGCCCGGCTGCGCCTTCGCCTTCGCCGACCCAAGGTGGGGGGGGGGGGGGGTAGGGCTGCAAGGAACCGGAAGTGCCTAAGCCCTTGCCGCCTCCGCCGCTGCAGCCGCAGCCGCCTTTAAGTACCACGTTCACTGCTTGGTTTGCCACTGGCGCTCCTGCGGCCGAGAAACCCTCCCGGGCGCGGGCGCCGCCGCTTCAGCCCGTCAGGAGTGGAGGCGGCGCGGCATGAGGCGGCCTAGGCCCGCTCCGTAACGCGTGTCGGGCCGGGCGGGGCCTGGGGGAAGGTGCAGTATCCGCCTCCTCCTCCTCCTCCTCCTCCTTCGCCTGCGGGGCCTGGGCCCCAGCCCACCCTGCTGTCCAGGTCTCGGGGAGCAACGTCCGGCGCGCTGTCCCGGTTAGCAGGCTCTGCGGTACCGGCGCTCCCCCTTGCACGGGGGCCGAGCCAGTGCCAGCGGCCCGCTTTCCGGAAGAGGAAACCGAGCCTCAGATTCCGAGTCCGCCAACGTTCACTGGGAACCTGAGTGTGGGGTGCTGGGCTCCGGATTTCCACGTCCGTTATCTTCATTGCACTCGCTGCGGTGGGGAGGGCGGCTGTTGTGCGCCTTATCGATGAGAGCGAGCGAAGGGATGTACCTGCGGTCCTAGTCTGGAAAATCAGCCTGAGATTGTCCAGCTGATGCTTTCTCACCCACCGCCTCACGCTTTCGAGTCCCTCCCAGCTCACGATCCCCTTCCCGTTCGGGTTCTTCCCTTGCAGTGTGGTGGATGCTGCGTTTCTGCTGTCGCATCTTCCTCTTCTCACACTTTTCTTCTAAGCCCTTCTCAGCATTTCTCTGCTACACCTCTACTTCCTCCACTACTGCCCCAACGTCTTTGCTGTTTCTGTGATAAGGAGTCGCTCAATTAGCTTTAGGTGGACCCTGAAGCGTGAAATGGCAAGGCGTCAATGAGACTTGATGTTTTTAAGTGTTTTAAGTTGGTTCCTTGGGTAAGGAATGCCATTTGGGTTGATCCAAGTCCAAAAGTCCTAGAATGAGTCCCTAATCCAGCATGCTCTTCTCTGAGTGAGGAGTTGAGGGCTATCGGGAACTTTTGGTTGTGCTAGCCTAATCGCACTATTTTCCCCATGCTTGCCACTCTTCACCTACCTGTACTTCAAGAACCCAGAAGAAAACTGTTGACAAAGTAACAGGCACAATATCAGACTGTTTTTAAAAAAGAAAATTAACTGAAGCCCAAATATCAACACTTCTTTGTCTTCAAACATGAGCTTACTGAAGTAATTTTCAGAGTAGAAGTGGTAAGCATAGAAACAGAATGGGGTACACTTAAAACTGAATGTGATCTTGTGAAAATCTTGTTATTAAATACAAGTTAGTATCCTTTATACAAAAATGGCCTGTTGTAAAATTCTTAATGGCTATGCCATGGAGTCTAATCGTCTCTAACTGGTTCTATGTGAAATTGTTACACAAAAGATAGGAACAGCTAGATAGGTAGATTACTCATTATCTGTGTCATTTTTTAATATTTCTATTCTAGTAGCCACTGAGCAGCCTCACATTTGTGTCTCCTTTTACACTTTGAAAGCCCTTTCATTATTTTGAATTTAATATATGTCTGGGTATCAAGCTTTACAGGATATTATATTGAGTAAGTTGGGATCATACCTCTGAGGTAATCTTTGAATTTTGATAGTGTAACTTCCAGATAAAAAGTTTGAGCATCCTATCAAAATGAGTAATATTGTATTAGTTTTAAGTACTATTTTTGAGTGTTTTAGATCCCATCTTTTGGAGTAGATGTGTAATCTTAAGCATGATCCACAGCCTTGTATCTTTCTTCATTAGCCTGGTGAGCAGCACTGAATGGTGATAAGCGGAGGACACCCAGGAGAAGAGAGCAGGATGAGTAGAAGGATCTGTCCTTGAAGTTGAGCCCTTAAAAGAGATTTATTTGAATGTGGAAGAGATCTGGGCAGATGAAAATACAATCAGGTAGGCATCAGGGAAAGTATTTACGAGACGGAAGCAGTGGGGACGGTCAATATGTGCTGTGTGTCAAAAATTTATGTTAACCTTGTTTTCCAGTTTTTGAAAATAGGAAACCTGGGTCACATATTTTGAGACTTGTTTGTACACATTATTGAAAGTCTGGATTAAGTCATTTAGGTACACATTTGAGAAAATTACTAAAATCACCTAATTAAATGTACATATTATTAAATGTATATACATTTACTATAAATCTATCAAGTAATAGTATCCTTTGAATTATATAACTGTGTGTGTGTTAGGAGAGAGCATGAGTGAGTCCAGGGATGTAGTCCAAATTAAAAATACCAGGTTGTTTTGCTTAAATGCTAAACTGATACAATTTTTCCTTAAGAGAGATGTCAAGTTGATGATGACTTAGGAAGCTGGGCAAGGAAGGCTTGGGAAGTCTGCCACATAACTGCTTGCCTGTTCTGTTTATTTCTTTCTTTTTTTTTGGGGGGGGGGAGGGGGGGCGCATCACTGCTCTCCGGTAGTGGGAGTAGGAGGCCCAGCCTGGCTGCTGGAATGGAACCTCCATCCCAGTGGGCCGCAGTCCTGTGCACAACCACTACGCCACCGGGGCTCAGCCCTGTTCTGTTTCTTAAACTGTTATTGGGATCAGTGGTTTGTAGATGAAGTTCCAAATACAATCCTAGGAAGGTTGAGAAAAATGAACTGGATTTGGGAGGAGTCTTCTCTCACCTGTTCCTACACTAGAAATACAAATAGGACTATTGCATATTTACTAGAAAGTCGGCTGCTGAACATTTAGCTTGGTAACCAACCATCAGCTGTTAGTAGACTGCCACATATTTCTGAACATCAGTTGAGCTAAATGACTTAATTCTTTGATGAGATGGTTTGAAATTTAACCACTTGGAGGTGACTCTTCAGTTGCAATAATATTACCAGGTGTGCATCTGAGATAACATGTCTATTGAATTTTCTGGCCATTTTGCTACTCTGTTACTGAGTGAGGTAGTTCCCTCTAGCATGAAGAAAGACAACCTTGTAGAACAGTCACCATGCAAAAACGTTCCTAGAAAAATCGAACTGAAGAACACATTGCCTTATGTCTGATATCTCTTTTTCTTTTTTTTAAATCACTTTATTGGGGACTTGTACAACTCTTTTCACAATCCATATATACATCCATTGTGTCAAACCCATTTGTAAATTTATAATATCGCTTTTTTATGCACAATTTTAAAGATTAACATGAACTCCTGCTAACAACTGTTTACCAAATATGGGTTATGAATTAGTTGATCTGGCATAATGACTCATGCGATTTTGTCCCAAATCCAATTATTCTCCCAAATCTAGTGATTCCTTCAACAGGAGAAGATATTACCAGAATTTTAATTGCCATGCTGCTTTGGTAGTATCCCAGGTAGGTTTTAAACAATCCATGTCAAAATATCACACAATGGCTTATGATGACATTTATTTATTTATTTTGATGACATTTAAATATTGGAATTGATAAAAATGCATTCTCTTCTGGACTTGTGAAGTGAGAAGAAATACTAGGTAAAATATTAATAAACACTAGTTTAAGCTGAAGCTAGTAAATTGGTTTAAAACTCTCAAACTATTGAGGGTGCAAATGTGATATGTGTTCTGTATCAATTGCTTCACCTAATTAAAGTTACTTAAAGATAGTCTCTATTTCTCATACTGAATCATAAGTGTAAAAGTTGTATCGTCTGGAGAAGTAGTTCCAAATTTCCTTAAAATACAGCATCACCCTAAGTAATCCAAAGATAATGAAGACTAATGAGCCAAAGAGTAGAAAACTGCAAGTTTCTTTAGAAAAGAAACAGTGTTTCTGTTATCTTGCCCCAGGAAGGTGATGTCAAGTACGTTGTTCACAGCAATTTTCTTACTGTTCTAATTAGTAGTGATATCTTCGTTAACTGAAGAAATCCAGGTTTATCAACTGTGTTACTTCTTGAAATACCAAAAAACTTCCTTGGCATATTGAGCTTCACTATTGACAGGCCCCTGGGTGGAGTGAGACCGCCAACTGGCGTGTGGCCTGTTTCTTTGCAGTGTGGGAAAGAGGAATTTTGGCAAGAAGTACCTAAAGAGGCTTTTTTCTAAAGGTTCCCAAAAGGATTTGTAGTCAATGTAAGAGACGTGACCCCAATTTAAAAAAAAAAAATCTCTTTTTTTAGCAACACAGAAGAGGGAGCTATAGATTTTCTTATGAGATTTCATTGCAGCTGTGCTGAAAAGCACTTGTAAAAAAATAACTTTATCGGGCTGAGCCCCGGTGGCGTAGTGGTTGTTCGCGGGACTGCGGCCCACTGGGATGGAGGTTCGATTCCGGCTCCCAGGAGCAAAGGCTGGGCCTCCTACTCCCACCACCAGGGCAGTGATGCCAAAAAAAAATAAAATAAAATAACTTTATCCTGTCAGATCATCATTCTGATTAAGAGAAGGCAAGCCTGGGAACAGCTTCATGTTCTTCTTTTTTTTCTTTTTTAAGGAAAATGCAACATGGCAGCAGCAATGGAAACAGAGCAGCTGGGTGTGGAGATCTTTGAAACTGCAGAGTGTGAGGAGAATATTGAATCACAAGATCGGCCTAAATTGGAGCCGTTTTATGTTGAGCGATATTCGTGGAGTCAGCTTAAAAAGCTGCTTGCTGATACCAGAAAATATCATGGCTACATGATGGCTAAGGCACCACATGATTTTATGTTTGTGAAGAGGAATGATCCAGATGGGCCTCATTCGGACAGGATCTATTACCTTGGTGAGTTTGAAGCTACGGTTTTCCCATGAAATGTTTTAATTCAAACATGGAGTTTAGACATAATTGACATGCAAATGTTGGCCAATAAAGGAATTAATAACTTGGCTCAGGGGGAAAAGGCAAAAGTTAAAAGCAAACTTTTTGATTTTAAGAACTTCTAATTTAGTGTTCTTTTTTAAAAGTCATTTTACTGGAAGCTTATACAACTCATCACAATCAATAAATACATCTATTGTATGAAAACCACATTTGTACATTTGTTGCCACCTTCATTCTCGAAACATCCTCCTGCTTAACCTCATTTTTCCCCTCCCTCCTCCCCCACTCCCCTCCCTCAATTTAGTGCTCTTTTTTTTTGGGGGGGGGGCATCACTGCCCTCTGGTGGTGGGAGTAGGAGGCCCAGCCTTTGCTCCTGTGGAGCTGGAATTGAACCTCCATCCCAGTGGGCCGCAGTCCCGTGCACAACCACTACGCCACCGGGGCTCAGCCAATTTAGTGCTCTTTTAATTGTGATTTAGTCCATTAACTTTTATTTTTTCTTCGCAGGTAACATCACAAATAGCAGTGATCTCAGTTTAAAGTTAAACTTACCAGAAATTACCTTTTCCCTGAAACTAGTTTCTAATTACCTTTCCTTGAGTGGTCACATTAGAAATACGAACATTTAAAGGTGCAGCAGTGACTATCAGAGCATGTTTCACATCAGTGAATATACCCAGAGAACTAATTCCTAATTGCTGAGACAAAGGCAATATCTAGATATCTCACCCACCCCCAATTTTGACTGATATTGCCAGATTGCTTCTATAAAGAGGTACAGTTTTTATCTCCATCAGCATTGTCTCTCTGTTCCTTTGGCAACTTCCTGAATAATCAAATTTTGATCCTTTCTAATTTGAGGTGGACAGTCTTGTGGTTTTAATTTATACTCTCGTATGAATGAGATGGGATATATTTTCACATTTAAAAAGCAATTATTTTCTTTTCTGTGATGGATAATCTTTATCTTTGGTTTTTAGATCTGCATTTTATTGATTAAAAGTTTTTCAAATAAGGACATTAACCATTTGTGGTATTTCTTTGGTTTTCTTTTTTTGGGGGCATCACTGCTCTCCGGTGGTGGAAGTAGGAGGCCCAGCCTCACTGCTGGAATTGAACCTCTGTCCCAGTGAGCTGCAGTCTCGCGCACAACCACTGTGCCACCGGGGCTCAGCCCTCAAGATTGTATTTTTTTGTTTGTTTGTTTTTGTTTTGTTTTGTTTGGGGGGGCATCAATGCCCTCAGATGGTGGGAGTAGGAGGCCCAGCCTTTGCTCCATGGAGCTGGAATTGAACCTCCATCCCAGTGGGCCGCAGTCCCGCGCACAACACTACGCCACTGGGGCTCAGCTCTTGGTGCTATAACTTAGGAAATGAAGAAAATACTTTTCCTCATAAGTGCCCTATAGTTATTTCTTTTTTGTTTGTTTGTTTGTTTTTTTGGTTTTTTTTGGGGGGCGTCACGGCTCTCCGGCGGTGGGAGTAGGAGGCCCAGCCCCACTGCTGGAATTGAACCTCTGTCCCAGTGGGCCGCAGTTCCGCGCACAACCACTACGCCACCGGGGCTCAGCCCTATAGTTATTTCTAACAATGTACAAGGGGGTACCACTCCAAACACATTTTTTTTCAAAACTATGTATTTAAATTTTTTTTACAAATCATATCATCTTCAAACTACTTTCCATTACACTTAATACATTTGTCAAATCTGTGATTCCATTCTTTTTTTTTTTTTTTTAGGCATCACTGCCCTCAGGTGGTGGGAGTAGGAGGCCCAGGGGAGCTGGAATTGAACCTCCATTCCAGTGGGCCGCAGTCCCGCGCACAACCACTACGCCACCGGGGCTCAGCCCCCATTCTTTTTTTTTTTAATTCCATTTTTTATTTTTGGGGGGCATCACTGCCCTCTAGTGGGAGTAGGAAGCTCAGCCTTGCTCCTGGAGAGCTGCTGCTGGATGTGAACTGCCAAGCCCGTGGGTAGCAGTCCTGCACTTACATAACCGGAGCTCAGCCCTTTTTTTTTTTTTTTAAATTCCATACTTTTTCTTGAGGTCTTCTACCTTCTCTATGTAAGCTTTCATGGCATCTTCCTTGGAGATCCCTTTCAGCTCATTCCAGGCATCACACTTGGCCATGCTTTTGAAGTCCAACTCTCCGGGTCATTCTGTGTTTATGTCGCCCACAGTAGCTTGTTTGAAATGGCTGTAGATGAACAGCATTTCAGCATCTGCTGGCTTGGTCTTGAGATGCTTAACTTCTTTTTTTTTTTTTTTTTTAAATTTTTGGGCATCACTGCTCTCCGGTGGTGGGAGTAGGAGGCCCAGCAAGATGCTTAACTTCTTCAGCAGCTTTGTCAAACTCGCCCTGAGATATGGCGGCGTGGCAAGGACTCCAGAGAGCCCGCGAGGAATCTCTTGGAAACATTTTTTTTATACTCATCTATTTGCATGGCTGACAGCACCTCCCTTGTTTTTTTCTTCACCTCTTCTACTTTTTCAAGTCACTGTCCTTTCATGTCCCTTTGCATTCTTAGAAAGAGTTACACAGAGCGAGGTCAGGTGAGTAAGGTGTGTAGGGCAAGAGAGGTATTCTGATTTTTGACAAAAACTGGTACATCAAGATGGATGCAAGAGTAGGTGTATTGCCCTGGTGGCAAAATCAGCCCTCCCACCACACCAAAAGAAAAAATATCAGGCCTTTTTTGTAACACACTGTTACACAGTTTTTTAGAACCTCTAATTGGAAAGTTTTATTAACAGTCTGACCTGGTGAAACACACTCCAAATGTACTGTGAGCCCATTCGGGAAGCTGATGAAAGCCCAGAATGAGACGTTTCACCTTTGTTGAAATGTGAAAAGCATTTCAGAACTCTTGAGTTTTTCCTGTAGTGCTGTCCTTACAAGCTGAGTTCAACATCACAGCGATTTCTACAGCTGCACACCACAAGCAGGAAACAAAATTTCACTGCCAAACGCTCTTCTCTGAAATTGGCCATCACAAAAAGTGACATTTGAGCAAAACTTTTTATAGAAAAATTCACTGTGACTAGAGAGAACCTTCCCAAGGGATGCCACTGGGTGCACTAACTCAGAGTTGCTGGATGCTTGATGTTTGCCCAATGGGAAAATGTGTACTATGAAAACTCTGCCACGTGCTTAATACTGGTATTTTGAATAATCTGCTGTTCTCTGTAATAAGTAAATGTAACGCTTAAATGATTAAGATTACTAGTGTTATAGTGTGCCCCTTTACATAATATTCAGGTCTTTTCGTACTTTCTGTATTGTTCCATTGATCTGTTCGTCAAATCAAAAATCAATGTTTTGCTGCTGCTGCTGCTGCTGCTGCTATTCTGACTTCATGTGTTATACACTACTTGATTACTGTAGCCCTCTTTCATCATGCTGTATTTTCTTGACCAGTTTTTTTAAAAAATTTTTTTTTCTTGACCAGTTTTGCTTGCTCATCTTTCTAGAAGAACTTAAAATAACTTTGGATAGCCTCCTCTTCCCAAATTCTTTGTGCTCTATTTTGGGAATATGAAAAGTTAGTTGAAAGATGGAATTAAAAGATAGTGAAATGCTTCACAAACTTTTTGAACCTGCCCTATTATATTCATTTTTAACTGTTCAAGTCTTTATTATCCCTCCACATTTTCATTTTTCCCACAAAAACCTATTGGGTTTTGTGTGCTTGTGTGTGTAATTAAGAATTTGTGAGCAAAAAAAAAAAAAAAAAATTTCTGAGCATATAACTGGAAAAAATAGTTTTTCTAGGAAATTACACATTTTTGAGAACACAATTGCAAATGTGTGCTTAGGATAAAGTGACCAGATTTTAAACGGGACACCTGGTGGGGGCTGTTCTTGATTAAAAATTTCGTCTATATAGAGCAACAAAAATTTTCATAGAATGCAAAAATAGTATTGTAATATGTTTATTTTTAAAATGTCGTGGGACGTTGTTAAATTGTTAAAAAGCAGGACATCTGGCCACTTTAACTTAGGAGCAACTCTTACTTAGTAGTAAGCAGTAAGAAGCATTTCGTTACATTAAAACCAGTTGCCACCTCTTACAGCGGGGTTGCAGGGAGGAGATGAGTCAGTTACAGTACAGTGTAGTAACAACGAAATATGCATCTTTCCTCTAGTTCTCAAATGCTTCCTTCCACCCACTACCATGATCCCGATTCTACCAGACAAGTCTGGATAGAGCAGGGGATGTACACTGGAGTTGGAAACATGGGAATTTAGGATAGATGTTCTCTCAGGACTAGTGATGGAAGTGGTGATACTGGGAGGATGGAGGGATGGTGGAGTAGAAAGGGGGAACCAATTTCAGGGATCTACATATAACCTCCTCTCTGGGGCATGGCCAACAGGGAAGTGAGTGAAGGGACACATTGGACAGTGTACGATATGAAAAAGCAATAGCAATTTGTAAATTATTAATGGTTCATCGGGGGGAGGATATGGGGAGCTGAAACTGGAGGCCTTGGTGGAGGGTGGATGTTTTGGGAGTGATGATGGCAACAAGTGTGCAAATGAGGCCTGCATACAATTGATGCATGTATGGGTCGTGAGAGGAGGTGTATGAGTACCCAATAAAAAAAATCATTACAGCGCTGAGCCCCAGTGGTGTCGTGGTTGTGCACGGGACTGCAGCCCACTGGGCTGGAGTTCAATTCCAGCTCCATAGGAGCAAAGGCTGGACCTCCTGCTCTTCACCACCAGAGGGCAGTGATGCCTAAAAAAAAATAAAATAAGAATCATTACAAATAAGGGGTGGGGAGGGGAAAGAGGAGCTTATACCAAGGGCTCAAGTGGAAAATGTTTGGAAGTGAATGTGGGAACGTGTGCAAATGTAATTAATACGATGATGTATGGAATGTTATAATAACTGTAAGAGCCCCCAATAAAATTATTTAAAAAAAAAAAACAGTTGCCAACAAGTCAACTCCTATCATGGCAACCTCATTTATGTCTGAGAATTTCTAAGGTTTCTCGAAGGTTTTTTGTAAGTTGACTTCTAGGCTCTTCTTCAAAGGTGGTCTTGAACCTTCCATATTTCAGTTAGCAGCTGAGCACCTCAATTCTTTGCAGGACAGTGTGCTGCTTCACATGTTAAGATTTGCCTCTTGATTCTGATGAAACTTGGTATCCTAAAGAAAAATAGAGCATTTATTGAGACTTTCTTCAGAACTTCAGCTTATATGGACTGCTGTCGTTCTAGAGATCAATAAAATACCAGTGTGAGCTAAAACAAGCAAACAATGTTTATTTTGTTCTTATATAGCACCAGTGTGTGTGTGTACATGTGTGTACCCAGGACACCTTGTGCATTTTTGTCCTGACTAATTTAGAGCTAAGGAAGACATCATGAAGCTAGGACTAGTTTAGAGACAGACGACTGAAATGATTACTAGGGAATGACATATTTGAGGATAGATGAGAATCTGGCCGTAGGAGCTGGTGGTTTTTTGTTTTTTCATATTTGAGGTCTGAGGGGAAGAGAAAGCTAAAGATTGGAGCACATGTCAGAAAATTATGAATGGCATGTACTCTTGTCTCCCACAACTCAGCTTCTCAGCTCGGTTCAATAATCCATTGCATGCTCACACAGAACTAACTATGAGACAGTACTAATGATTATGGGGTTTATTATGGACATTAACAAGTTTCAATTCAGGTGAGAAGTGCTCAGAGTAGTTTAGTCAGGACTGTCTCATCACAGCCATGTCCACAGGCGGGTCTCTGTCTTTAGCCTCTAGCCCAGTGTTTGCCCTGTTTGGCCAATGTTACAAAGCTCTTTTAGGGCTGCCAATAAATGCCCTAAGTCTGCTGTAAGACACTTAGCATCCAGTAAGCCCAGCTCCCCTAATTTGTTACCCAGAGGCACCCCATTCCTCAAGCCATCCTTGTGCCCCAGCTCACTCAGCTTAACTTGTGCTGTGGGCTGGAAAGACCACTGTTCTGGCTCATGTTATGGCTTCTAGTTCTGTTGCTGTGTCCCTGGCTGTCTCCTGGATCAAGGAGGTCCGGTGCACAAGGATCTCCGGGTCCCCAAGGAAACACTTCCCTCCTGGCTCTACTCTCTTGTTGGTCGTGAGATCTCTCTTCCTACTTTTGATACGGTTCATTTTATACCCAGCAGGATGGCAGTCACAATTAACCCTCTTAACAATCTCACAGCTGAATCATAATTCTGCATCATTTTACGCAAACCCATCAGGGACGTGAAGGTTATTTGGCACACTAACACGACTGAAAGAGTCCTGTTAAATAATTAACACTGCAGCATGGATAGATGACCATAAGAAGCTTAAGAATTCTAGAACAAATCAACTCTAGAATATAACAATAGATTTAAGATAAAATCAGATATTGAAGTATCTGTCCAACTTTTGTTTTGTTTTTTGGGGGGGCATCACCGCCCTCTGGTGATGGGAGTAGGAGGCCCAGCCCCACTGCTGGAATTGAACCTCCATCCCAGTGGGCCGCAGTCCTGCGCACAAACACTACGCCACTGGGGCTTAGCCCTCTGTCCAACTTTTTACTCTTAAAAAAGCACAAACTTTTAAAAGTTTAAGGAGATGTAAATAGTTGGCATCTTGTCTACACCCTTGATCAGGATTAGTATGAAAGTTCCCGTGCCCTTCCATAGACTGCCTGCCTTACAGTTATCAGAGACACTAGGCTGAGGATCTGGTGTCCTGACTTTCCTCCCACCGCACCCAATGAGTCTCTTCTTACCGAATGATTTCGTTTTTTCCTCCTCTCACTCTCCCTTGGCTTTTTGGACATGATACTTGCCAGCACTACTTAGAGTAGGAGTGTTTTGTTTTTCTGTTGGTTCACATTTTCATAATTTATTTTGTGTGTAGCACATTCTACACTGTTGGTATCTGCCCTTCAATTACTTGATGGTTTCACAGAATCAATCTGCTTTCTGCCTAGATCTTTTTCTTCTGTCTTCAAAAAAGGGCAAGAGACTTTTAGTAAATCACACACCAGATTCTCTGTTACTTTAATAGGAATATACTTTAATTTGAAATTACAAAAGCCCCTTTTTTAAAAATTGGGGACTCTTTTTAATTGGGAGCTCTTTCTTTTTTTAATCATTTTATTGGGGGCTCTTACAGCTCTTATCCATCCATCCATTGTGTCAAGCACATTTGAACATAAGTTGCCATCATCATTTCCAAACATTTTTCTACTTGAATCCTTGGTTTCAGCTCATTTCCCGCCTCCCCCATCCTCCCTCCTTTATGCCGCTTGATACACATTATTATTTTTTTCATGTTTTACACCAACCACTGTCTCCTTGACCCACTTTCCTGTTGTCCACGCCCCTGGGGTGGGTTGTCCATCATTGCGATAGTTCCCCCTTTCTCCTGCTCACCTTACCGTTACCCTTCTGGTGTTGCTATTCTCATTATTGGTCCTTAGGGGTTTATATGTCCTGGATTCCAGTATTGTGAGCTCTTGTCTGTGCCAGTGTATATGCTCTGGTCTTGCTGGATTTGTAAGGTAGAATTGGGGTCATGACGGGGGAGAGGGGAGGGAAGCATTGAAGAATTAGAGGGAAGTAGTATGTTTCATTGGTGCTATGCTGCACTCTGACTGGCTTGTCTCTTCCTGTGACCCTTCTGTAAGGGGATGTCCAATTGTCTACAGCTGGCCTTTGGGTCTCTTCTCAACCCTCCCCCTTTGACATTGATAGATTTTTTTTGTTTTGTTTTGGGACTTTGATGCCTGATACCTGATCCTTCAACATCTTGTGACCACACAGGCTGGTGTACTTCTTCATGTGGGCTTTGTTGCTTCTGCGCTAGATGGCTTCTTGTTTATCTTCAAGCCTTTAAGACCCCAGATGCTAAATCTTTTGCTAGCCAGACACCATCAACTTTTTTTTTTTTTTGGCATCACTGCTCTCCGGTGGTGGGAGTAGGAGGCCAGCTGGAATTGAACCTCCGTCCCAGTGGGCCGCAGTCCCGCACACAACCACTACGCCACCGGGGCTCAGCCCCAGACACCATCAACTTTTTTTGCCACATTTGCTTATGCACCTATTTTGTTTTCAGCCATTGTGTCAGGGAAGGTGAGCATCACAGAGTGATGGGCTATTAGAACAAAGTGTACTTGTGTTGAGGGAATACTTGAATAGAGGCCCTAATTGGGAATTCTTACAGATGTCATAACATTTCATAGTTCAATCACATCAAGCGGTATTGTACCATTGCTGCCAAAATCAGTTTCAAAATTCTTATTGTACTCCTTGATATTATCTCCCCTTTATCTCCTCCCTCCCCTCCCCAACTCTCTCTTATTTACTTATTGTATCCATTTCTTACTCCATTATCTCCCTTCACATACAATTCTGTTGTTCATTCCTTCGGAGTGACTGTGTACAGTCATCCATGCTCTCAGCTCCCACCCACCCCCAGCTCCCATGACCTCAGGGCTGTCATTCTGATGTTTGGGACGCCTCCTGTGGTGGGCAGATGGATTACCTTGCTGCCATCAGCATCTTAAGATGTCCTTGAAAACCAACTCAGCCTCATATCTGCAGCCAGGAGAAGACACGAGCTGTGCTCTGGGTCTCTGGCCTGTGCCAGAACTCCAGTATGCTCTGGATTTCCAGCTAGCAGCCACATTCTTTCAATTTCCAGTTCCACACTGTCCACCATATTATGTCCATCAGTGCAAGCACACTGGACCTCGCCTCTGTACTTCCTTATTTTGGTAGAAAACTGACCCTGAAGAGATCGCCCAGACACCTGACCTGTGTTCTAAAAGCCTTTTTTTTTTTTTTTTTTTTTTTCGAGCATCACTGCTCTCCGGTGGTGGGAGTAGGAGTCTAAAAGCCTTTTTAATGATTATATTTTTAGAACTTTTATAGTAAAGAAAAACCAGAATTCAGGTAAACCAATACAGATTTCAAGAGAAGTACTTCAGATGATTCAGAAAGAGAAGCCTAGTAATCTGAAATTGGCAAGAGTGCTTCCACTTGAAGCTTCCACATGAGCCTATTGTTTATTTGTAAAGGATCAACAATTATAAAAAATTACCCAAAAAATAGTTCTATCAAAATGAAATCTAAGCATTTTTCTATTAATCCATGTATATTAATATAATATCTAGTAATATAAATATATATATTTACTTTCCACTATGGTTTTAGCAAGAAAGGCTGTTTTTTTGTTTTTGTTTCAAATATATGATTTTAATTAAGCTTCACCACAACTTGATAAGGTAGAAATTAGTATTATCCCCATTTTAGGGACAGGTATAGAAACTTAAAGCCTTTTAGGGTTTTTGTTTTTTGTTTTCTTAAATCATTTTATCACTTTTTTCTTTTTTTGGGGGGGGCATCACTGCCCTCAGGTGGTGGGAGTAGGAAGCCCAGCCTTTGCTCCGTGGAGCTGGAATCGAACCTCCATCCCAGTGGGCCGCAGTCCTGCACACTACCACTACGCCACCGGGGCTCAGCCCTATCACTTTTTTCTTAAATAACAGTGAAATGCTACTCTTAAGAAAAACCATGTTTTCTTATTTTCTTTTATAGCCATGTCTGGTGAGAACAGAGAAAATACACTGTTTTATTCTGAAATTCCCAAAACTGTCAACAGAGCAGCTGTCTTAATGCTCTCTTGGAAGCCTCTTTTGGATCTTTTTCAGGTAAGATTAAATATTACTCCTGTGATTTGGAGGCAGAAACTTATTTGATGTTTTCTTTATGAGCCAGAAACTTATTTGATGTTTTCTTTATGAGCTAATTCAAAAGGAACTGATCATTTTAAAATTTTGCATGGGTGAGCTTTAGATTTCACTTAATTCTCAATGTCTGACTCTAAGGAATATTATACTGCAGTTAAATTAATTTTAACAATGTTTTCTCTGTACCTCTTATTCTTCCCTAAAAGTTTCTAGTTGAATGCTATTGACTCTATGTTTTTTTTTTCCTATTTTTTTTGTGGGCATCACTGCCCTCTGGTGGGAGTAGGAAGCCCAGCCTTGCTCTTGGAGAGCTGCTGCTGGATTTGAACCTTCAGCCCTGTGGGCTGCAGTCCCTCACACATTCACTGTGCCACCAGGGCTCAGCTGCTCTTGACTCTATGTTAACATGCTTTTGACTCTATGTTAACAATGAAGCACTGCCAGTCCTGCAGTAGCTTCACAATGGTTATGTTTGAGCCTATTGTTACATTGATGGGCTTCCTCTTTTTAGATTAACCTCTACATTGCCAAGCATGATACCCTTCTTTGGGAATGGTACCTCCTGATAGCATGTCCAAAGTTCATGAGATGAAGTCTCGCCATCCTTACTTCTTCTTCTCTTTTTTTTTTGGCATCACTGTCCTCCGGTGGTCGTGGGAGCTACCCAGCGCCAGCTCCTGAGAGCCGCCGCTGGATTTGAACTGCCAAGCCCACGGGCCGCAGTCCTGCACTCAACTGCTTACGCTACCGGGCTCAGCCGCCATCCTTACTTCTAAGGATCATGCTGACTATACTTTCCCAAGAGAGATTTGTTTGTTCTTCTGACAGTCCATGGTCTATTCAATATCTTTCACCAATACCAAAGCATCAATTCTTCCTTATTCACTGTCCAGATTTTCCAATCTTTTGAGGCAGTGGAAAAGAAAGTGCTCACTTAAAATGAGCTCTTTAAATGACATTTGTAGTTCTTATTTTTAGTAACAGTATAGACTTTAATAAAGGTCCTAAGTTCAATTTTTGCTTTTTTTTTCTTTCCAGTTTTTGCTTTTAATTAGAGTAATTCAATTTATAGAAAAGTAAACCCACAGGCTGAGCCCCGGTGGCGTAGTGGTTGTGTGCGGGACTACGGCCCACTGGGATGGAGGTTTGATTCCAGCTCCACAGGAGCAAAGGCTGGGCTACCACCTGAGAGCAGTGATACCTAAAAAAAAAAAAAAAGAATTATAAATAGCTGAATGATAAGCTGATAATTTAGGAGCAATATTTTGCCTTTAGGGTTGTCATTTATTATTTTTACATTGAACAGTTCTTTGTTTAATAACATATTTTAGCTAAAATGTATGATTTCTCATAAGTATTAAAAGTAATATCCATGGTCACTAATCCTTTTAACTACAATTGTTGTTTCTTATGCATTTTGTTCACTTACATAAACTTTTCACTTCCTTTAAAACAGGAAAAATACTCTAGAAATAGTATAATGCCCTGAAAAATGGTAATTTTCTCATAGAATAGTTGGCAAATTAATGAGACAAAGTTCTGTATTTTCTTTTTTTTTTTTTTTTTAATTTAATTTTTTTAGGCATCACTGCCCTCAGGTGGTGGGAGTAGGAGGCCCAGCCTTTGCTCCTGGGAGCTGGAATTGAACCTCCAACCCAGTGGGCCGCAGTCCCACGCATAACCACTACGCCACCAGGACTCAGCCCAAAGTTCTGTATTTTCCCCCTGGATTTTACTGTAGAAAATTTCAAACCACACAAAAGTAGAAAGAATAAAGTGTGAGCTAGTTTGAACAGCTCTCAGATCTTTATTATCTGACTTACCATATTTTTCGTACCATAAGATGCACCCAGCTTTTAGAGCAGGAAAACAAGAAAAAAGTTTTCTGAGGTTGAGCCCTGGTGGTGTAGTGGTTGTGTGCGGGACTGCAGCCCAAAGGGTTGATTCTTCAAATCCAGCAGCAGCTCTCCAGAAGCAAGGCTGGCTTCCTACTCCCACCAGGGCAGTGATGCCACAAAAAAAAAAAAAAAGAAAAGAAAAGTGTTCTGGGGCTGAGCCCCAGTGGCGTAGTGGTTGTGTGCAAGACTGCGGCCCACAGGGTTGGTGGTTCAAATTCAGCAGCAGCTCTCCAGGAGCAAGGCTGGGTCTCCAACTCCCACCAAAGGGCAGTGATGCCCAAAAACCAAAATAAAACAAAAAAGTGTTCTGAACCAAATAATACCAATATACTAAAATATTTATTAAAATAAAGCAAAATACGGTAATATTTAATAGCGTAAATTCAACAGTGGTGTGAAGAACCATCATCACTTTTTTTTTTT